>JXSR01S020450.1:33483-48970 GCA_000969725.1 Ophiothrix spiculata | reverse complement strand
AAATATTTCAAGTCTCGGTAGGTGACAATAATCATAACTTTCAATCGAATTTAAAATGTCATATTGATATATGCCAATTAGAGAACCATTTATGTATATATCTGTGACTTTTTTGACTTATGAAAACAGCCTGGAGCTGGTGGATTTTTCTACCAATATTCAGTTCATCCAAGCATAGGGAATCGGTCAATTGAAATGCTCAAGTTTACTGATCAAACTGATTTAGGACAAAAGTAGCAGATTTCATGGGTAAATATGAGTTGACTTAAGAGAAAATTACTCCAAAAATCCCCTGATATGGTCGCCAGTATAACAAAGGGTTATAAAATAGGAACGAATTAAACAATAACAGTAGAATACGGGTATGGTTGAGGAACAAATGGACAAAAAAATGGCTCTAGGAGAAATAATGGGCTAAGCAAACGGGGGTTGGGTTTGGCGTCAATATATAGTTTTAGGCACTTTCCTCTCTAACATATGCACAACAACAGAATTAAGAGAGCTTAAGATTGCGAAAACCAGGTCGAAAAGTAATGACCTTACATGTAAAACTGTGTGATTATGTATTTTAAAGACAATATGTAATTAAAAGGTTTGTTTTTAACAAAGACAATACTATAACAATGGCTATGCATTATTTTATTACAACATTTCAAGTTAGAAAATGACATGTTAAAATGTATTATCGATAATGAGGTCAAATTTAAAAAGGTTAGAAAGGTTATTAAAGTGTTACAAATCTACATGGTTAAGCAATTTTCAACTTTATTCTCAACCTACATATTAGGCCAAGTAAAAAATAAAACATGTTTCTCGTCCGGGTTTTTGAAAAAAAAGGAGGAAGAGGTACTTTTTATTTTTTATTTCAATGCCAATGTAAAATTGCCCATTAATGGCCCATTCTCACCGAACGTATCGATACCAGATGTTTTATTGAAAGCGGAGGAGGCCCTTTTTATTTTTGAGTTTTGGACATACTGGAGGGTTGATTAAAACAAAATATGCTTTAAAATGCTTATTGAACAGAAGCAAATATATTGCACAGACTTAAACTTTTCAAACACTTTTTATAAATAAGTTATGCAGGAAATACAAAAAATAAAAATTATTTTTCGAAATCCTTAAAAAACGATTCGGGAGGGGACGAGAAACATGTTTATTTTATTACTCGGCCTTAGGCTTTAAGGTATATCAATATATCCTGATGCAATAGATCAATTCATCAAGTGGATTGAAAATAATGTGATCATTTTCTGGATGGATACTCAAATTGGTAATCATTTCTGGTCGAAGAAATCTGATAAACATGATTAACGGAATCTATTGTTTAAGCAAGGTGAATTTTTGACAAGTATGTTTTTCTATCATGGAACTTTGTTTTGTATCATTTTAATTTTACATGTTTCATAGTCCTATCAATTAAGTCTGATTTTATTTTGTTTATTCATTTATAAGACAAAAAAATGGGCAAAAATTCACATCAAAAATCATAAAAACAGATGTTAAGATCCTTTTTATTTTGTTTTCATGGAGAGATTTCAATTCATCTGATGCGGACTTTCTCTTCAACTCGGTTTGACAAACCGAATATTACAAGGAATGAGACAATTGGTCATGTTATCGAAAACCATTACTTTGCATCGCCTCTTCTTACACCGAAGTTAATATACAATATACAATGAAAGACTTTGTTTATGAAAAATTTACATGACAAAAAAATTCTTCAAACAACCAAGCAAAGGATAGTAGATGATGTTCTACAGGTTACGACTAGAATCCAGTCAAGAAGCTAGACTCCGGTGGCATATCCTTAGATCTAAGAAAATTTGTCCTACCATAGGTCACATGAAAAAAGTTTTGGGGGGGCCAAAGATGCATATAACGGTATCATCATGCATGATCCTATCAATTGACAACATAGCCTCTTATTAAGTCATCTGCAAGGCGCCAAACTTTAAAGAGATTACTTCCACCTAATCGGAGTTGAAAAGCTAACGGTGCTAACTACTTAACTGTTCCAGACATCTCAACAAAACGAGCTCAGCCCCCTTCGACATGATACAAAAGAGAAAAGATCATATAGGCCACTTAGCTAACGACTCTATTGTATAAATGGTTTAAATCTCTCACTTGGAGTGTAATAATTTGAGATATTATAAAAACTGTCTGCTGTTACTAAATCCGGCATCACAATTATGGCCGCTACATGACATGTAGACAATACATCGATCCCGTTAATTTAGCTTAAGGTAAATATGTAAATAAAAGGTCCAAATATTGGATTCAACTGACCGGAAAATTTGATAAGAATCACGAACGATAAAAAGTGCTTTATATCTGCTTAACAAAATATTTGATAATGCCTAGAGTACTGATACAATTTGAAGGCGATAGTTTAGAGACCAAAGGTGTGAATGTTGTCTCAAAGATGACCTTTTGGTGAAAATTCTATCGCTTGTGGTGTTGTGATAGACAGGCATCAAAGGTAAACAACAATATCAACATGAGCTAAAATCAAACATCAGCTTTCTCTTTCATCTCAACCGCCGCGTCCAGTTTTCACTTTCGTTTGCTTATTCACTTTCATTTGCTCGCAGAGATGTTTTTGCAAGTATCACTTTGCTTGTATACTTTGGTTTGAAGCATGGAAAAATGTTGGAAGTGATCAGAGAAGTGGTTGAAATGAAGATCATCTTATATGCCTAAGTAGATATCAACATACAAATGTAACGCCTGGTTTCCATGTCCCAAACATATCACAACAATCTCTTGGACATTTAGGGCTCTCCGCGACTCATCATATATCATAAATAGAGATAAATAAAGACTGTCAATATTACATACTTTTATGAATTGAAACACCAAAAATGGAAATCAATACCATTAAACCAAATGTTGGTTTTCTGTGAATTGATTAAAATATTTCAAGTCTCGGTAGGTGACAATAATCATAACTTTCAATCGAATTTAAAATGTCATATTGATATATGCCAATTAGAGAACCATTTATATATGTTTATGTCGTATGGAAGATTAAGAGTAACATACTAGATCCATTTTGTATTTTTCACGTCTGCAACTTAAAATTTGCTATATATTTGTCTACCTGCCAAATTGTATGTTTCAAGTGGTTTCACTTTGAACATCTGGGGCCGTATGCACAAAAGAGGTAAGATTTAGACTGGGTTTAAAGTTAGACCTCGTCTAATTAAAAAACCCCAAAAAACTACTGCCATAAAGGACATAAAAAAGTATTTTTGAACTGCAACAGCAACAGCTTTAAAATACTAGTATTGAAGAGTCAGCCAAAAATCTCAACAAACATAAAATATGACAATATTGCTTTGAGGAAAAATGTACCTGTCAAACTAAATTTCACTTAAACGAGGTCTAACTTTAAACCTGGTCTAACTTTAAACCTGGTCTAACTCTTAAAAAACGTTTGTGCATACGGATTCCAGAATTAGATGCGACAAATACCTATCATTTAGATAGAAGTTACCTCATCATTCATTTCATAGTACATCACATCCAATTAGTTATATGCTTTCTGGTGACAGTGACAAGCAAAACCTCTTGCAAAGATTCTAATTAATTGATAATTTTGTATCCTTAATTCCCTAATTAACAAGATGATGAGATGCTATTACATGCAAAATAAACATTCCCCTTTAATGCTCAGGAGGTGTTGATAGGAAGAAGTACCAACAACAGGACCAAAGGGTGTCAAATATCTGGTCATTCAGGTACCTGTTGAGGTTTTCTGACGATCACAGAAGAAACCGATGTACAGTGTGACGGAAGATCGTGAGGAGATCCCACTGAGAAAAATACAACACCGAGGGCAAGGAGAAGACCTATCAATGGCACCATATTGAGCAATTTGTCCAACAATTTGAAACTCTTATTCTTGTTTATGATCTTTGCCAAAGATTGACGTCTTAAATTGCATTAGAGAAGCTATTGCTCATTAAAATCAAATCAAAGAACGAATTATCAAAATTAATTTCAAATTATGGGGCCAACCCTGTTTGCCTTATCGGTATGGTAGAAACTGTTGCGACATTGGGTCACGTGTCATCAGGAAGTCCCTTGCACATGAAGAACTAACTTGGATGCCTGGGGTGCAATTTGTCCAAGTTGTATGATGTCTCCATTGAAAAATCTTAAACTTGATCTCCTTACATTAAGTGATCATTAATTTATATTATTACAATTGCTGAGATGCAAACTGTGATTATGATGACTCGGTGGATAGTTTAATTTGTTACATGGTTTGCTACAGTTTCAAGATTCAAGTCTCGGTACTAATATTGCTTCCACGATTTTATGACCGTGATGTTATTTCATTCAGGCTCACACGTTGGCAGGTTGGACCAAGATTGGGTCGTTCTTTAGTCTCAACCCAGAAGAAGCCCGGGTTCAACGTTCATCAATTCCGCAATTATCAGCAGCAGTATAGAAAAGACAAAGGTCTCACCCACCTATTTACACCCTACGATTCAAATATCATGAATGTAAAATGGATCATTCTACTGGTAGGTTTGACTTGTAAGAATTAGAGAGTTACTATCTAAAAGGTGATCGTGCCATGACTGCAAACTAGCATTTCAGAGAAGTATATACATGGAAGTTAGCTCTTCTAATACGTCTTTTATAAGTTCTGTTAGAAACTTTTACCGAAGCAACTTTTTACGATATAACCATATTTCCCCCACAAAACTTTCACTTATTGTTAAGTGTCTATAATAGCCCTAAGTGAAAAGCTTCAGCTAGTTCACACCTTCACGGCGGATTACACTAATCAAACATTTACACACTCCTATGCAAACATAACGGACCCAAAACGGAACTCATTGACATCTGATATCTACAAATACCAAGGCACCACACCACTTCAAGTTAGGAAGTGCGACCTCTTGTGTTGAAGTGTTTGCGGAAAGGGTCACTTTGGTAAAATCTTCGTTGCTATGACAAAGAATTGAAGACGCACTGGGCTCAAACCATGTTAAAATGACGATTTATCGAAGAATTAACAGTCATGACTGAATAAAATTCATTTTTTTTCCAAATTCCAATCAGTTATACCATGAGCAATATCATGAAAACTAAACTATATGCATTAGTCTTTTTCCGTTACAAATGGACTTATCCTCGGATTGACATGACGCCCTATGGGTCATTCCTGGGCAAATGTCACAAACGTTACCAATTTGTTACATGTTCTTACCCTTGAATTTGACTGAAATTTGGATATCTTCAAGATCTGTACCAAACTTTGAAGAACACTCAAGCGCATTTAAATGCACGGACATGATCATGTAACAATTTGGTAATCGTATAGTATTCTTTATTGATAAACACCAAACAAAGGGTACAATTAATTACAAACACATTTGTCACATTTGCTTTGAGAATGACCCTAAATGTGTTCAAATACAGGAACAAATGACACTGAGTGTGGTAATAAATAAATAAAAAAAATAAATAAATAAATAAATAAATAAATAAATCAATCAAGCTAGTGACCAGGTTATGCCCAACACTTCTACATGTCAAATAGCCTACAACAGGCAGATATGACTTTCTATTCAGTTGGTTCAATCATGTGCAGTCAGTGGGTCACTCCTAGCAAGTCAGTTTAGTGGGCGGCGCCTTTCCAATACCGGTCCTGCTGACTGGTGATATGATTGAGGACGACAGTTCGGTTTAGAAACGGTGCCGTTCATTGGCTTGTATTTTTAATTCATCATACACGTAAGGCATAAGTAAGGACGAATCACATCAGTTGTTAGAGAAGTCATGGCTGGACTGAACTATGATGATACGATGGGATGAGTTGGGAAGTGCTCTATACTACTAGCGAGAGTTTGCCAAAATATAAACACACCGACTGAAACTGAGAGCACACACGGGACGTTGACATTCAACACTACCAAGCTGCCTACATCTGCTGTGTTATAACTTGTGAATTCAACACCACTCAACCATTGTATGTTGTTATACGTATGATTTTGGGTCTACATGACTTCTACCTGATGTATTGAAGTTACCAGTACATGAACATTTTCCTTCAATGATTTACTGATTATAATTTGTGAACTTTCATTAGTATCGTCACCGAAAACTAACTTGATAAACTCTATAAACTGCAAACTGCGTTGGACAGTTGTTAGAATTTTAGGCTTTGAAAAGCCGAAAATCTTTTCCCTCTTCGTGACAGCCAACCGCCACGGTGTCTGCCGTAACAGCTAGCTGGGAGCACTGGCACAGTGCTTTGGACACTAGTCCTACATCTGCGTCTGATGCTACAGCGGGACATATGATAGCCATGTTGACGGCACAAAGCAAGATGATGTACCAACTCAATCGCTATACCAGCGAAAGAGTTAGTACCAGAAAGGCTAACATCTCCAAGACCATCCGAGAAATATGCAAAATCGTCACTGACGTCCTTAAGGAAGTCGAGGTTCAAGAACCACGGTTTATCAGTTCTCTTGTTGAGACTGAGCACGGCCGATATGAAGGACTTGAAGTTATTTCACCTAGCGAATTTGAAGTGGTGCTTTTCCTGAATCAAATGGGAGTATTTAACTTTGTTGATGACGGTAGCGTTCCTGGTTGCGCAGTATTAAAACTTAGCGACGGACGAAAGCGTTCCATGTCACTTTGGGTGGAGTTCATCACAGCATCTGGCTATTTGTCCGCTCGTAAGATCCGTTCCCGTTTCCAAACTCTTGTCGCTCAAGCCGTGGACAAATGTAAATATCGTGACATCGTCAAGATTATTCCAGATACGACAGAAGTCAAATTACGTATTCGAGACCGTTATGTTGTGCTTATCACGCCGGCATTCAAGTGCAGTGGAATTTGGCCACGTAGCGCCGCACACTGGCCTATGCCACACATACCATGGCCGGTACCTGCTATGGTTGCAGAAGTGAAAACAGAAGGATTCAACTTATTATCCAAGGAATCACCATCGCAATCAGGTAAGCAGGCAACAGCAGAAGGCGATGCCTGGCTCTTATCATTTAGAGACGCTGAAAACAAACTCCTTTTAGGTGGCAGCCGTAGAAAATGCTTGAGTATCTTAAAAGCACTACGCGATAAGCACTTAGACCTTCCAAATCAACCTGTGAGAAACTACCACCTTAAAACTCTTCTCTTGTATGAATGTGAGAAACATCCGCGAGAAATTGACTGGGATGAAACCTGTTTGGGTGATCGTATCAATGGCATTTTGTTGCAGCTCATATCCTGCCTACAGAATCGACGATGTCCCCACTATTTCTTGCATGGACTTGACTTGTTTAGTAGCAAACCGCACAATGCATTGGATCAAGCGGCCAAACAAACATGGAGAATTGCACGCGAAATTCTGACCAATCCAAGAAGTTTAGAAAAACTATGACAATGTGAATTTCTTCATCTTTAAATACACTCAAAATTCCGAGTGAACCTAAAGAAAATCTGAATTGATTTTAACTGTTAAATGGACCACTTCTGAAAAGTTTGCTCCGAAAACAACCTGATACTATCAAATAGTGCTTGGGTAACTTTTCTATGTTCTTGTTCTGCTGATAACTTTGACATTTGAAATTGTTCAGTAACTTAATATTAATATGCGTAACTCTGAGACAAACTTGCCATAACTGTAATTTCCAATTTACAAAACTCGACCATGAATTCTAATCCATAAATCTATAACCATGATAACAATCATACTTGGTCATGTTGGTATTCTTCCCAAAGAACATTGATATTTATATACAAATGTACTATAATGAATGAAACTAAATGTTTGAGTTTTCCATGACAAATATCTAAAGTAGCTGATTAAACTTTGTTTAATGTCAGTTTGTATGTTATCACTGTTCAGAATCTTTGCTGAAAACGATAGCCGATCCAAATGTTTAGTACAGTATTCAAAGTAGACATGAAGTTATGGTGATAAATGTGATGTATGCGTTGACTTTTTGTAGAAAAAAAAGTTCTATTGATATTCAATTTCGAATGTGCCGTTTGACCCCCACCTTACGCACATACATGTAATGGTATAGTAGTAGAGTTTACATTTTGTGTCTCATTTGCAGCTATTTAAGTGTCGAAATTGTACATTTCTATAAAATTCGTAAAGAAAACATAAATGTTGTTTAACACTTAAGCTTTATTCTGTTTTTGCATTTCGCCCGGTTTTAACATCATTGAATCATTTGGAGCTCAGTTTTAAATACACCAAAAATATCGAAAAAGAAAAGGGTGAATATTTTGAAAGGTTTGCTATTTTGTATAAGAGGCGCATGTTTCAATAGCTGGTTATTATCAGAAACAGCAACGAATGCTAATATATTAAGTCAATGAACAAGCCTTTGCAAGATTTGAACTACAAGACGCAAGTAACAAGGAATGTGAAGCCAAGTTTAATAGTCGCTAGGAAGTTGTCATGAATTCGTCTGGGAATCGATTGCCAGCGTCTTCTGGCGTTTGAAATAGGGCACTGAACATGTAATTTGTTACTCGTCATCTTTATGAAACCAGTAAATTGAATGGTCATTTATGTACAAACTTTTAAATAACTAAAATCTCAAAACATTCTTTTCTTATTTCATTAAAATCCTACTAGTACTAAGGTGTAAGGTCCTCCAACATGTCCAAAACAAAACGAATATCTCCCAATTCAAAGTTACTTCTGGTACAAAAAACTTAATGGTACATTTTACCAAAATATCTTCTATAAAACGTATCAAAAACAAACAGGGCGTATTATTTTAGTTATTGACCTATTCTAAATTGAAATATCGGGCAATTTTAGAAAGAAATCGCTGCATTGTGTATAGATGATAAAACACTAAAAAATCCGATGCAAATATTCCTTATATTGTGTAATTTATTTTGAGGTATATCTATCATGAAGAACAACATCTTGGTCCAAACGAATAAATTATAGTTGTTATTTCTTAGGTGGTATTTTACGTAAATCATTTCAATATTAATTTGAAAGTCTACAAATTAAAAGTTATATCGACATCCGTATTTAATAAAACAACCATTTTTCTAAGAGTAAAGATGATAATACATTGCAGCACTGGCCTGCAAATAAGGGTAAAGTCTGAAGTTAAACAATCATGAAAATGTTAACATAGATACCTAAGAAATAACAACATATCATTAATGAGTTTTGGACGCAATATGTTTGTTTATTATTGGTTCAAAATCAATAGAAATATCAAAAAGTCTAAATCGAAGTTTCTTTTGTCTTATTTCAATATATGTTGTGTCTTCACTTTGCACGAGGGTTCAAGCTATCTCAGAGCAGGCGGTTTGTGCAACTATTTACTCTGTATTTTACAGCATTTCGGGGTAAACATGAATGCACGGAGATGCCGGGTTATGCGGAGATACCGGGTGATCATTGGTTATGCGGAGATACTATTACCGATTGTGATAGACTCTGCATAAAGCAATTAAGAAGTCCTGCATTTCACAACGAACGTCTGTATGATCATTAAATTCATTTATGTTACAATTTTCATGCAATGTTGGTGTAATCAGCCTGCGACTACTTGACGTTTGTGTTACGTCATCACTGTTGTATTTTTTCCTCAAAAACATGTTAGTAAAAACCAACAAACCTGCCTATATGTTACAACGGCACAGAAATACCCTAAAAAGTTTGGACAAGTAACTTTCATTATCATGATATACAAATGTACAAGTAGTTCTTTTTTTTAATTGAAGTCCCGGGTCGTAATTTGACCATTGAATTTATGTGTTGACATTTCTACAACATACAAATCTATATCTTCTTTTTATGACTATTAACCTGAAACGACCACCTCTTCTTTCTTCAAGTAAACAATAGTTACACCAACATTGTATGAAACTAAATCACTCTATGGACAATATTATACCGCCCAAGAACGCAAGCTTAAAACAAAGTATGATATTAATCCTAGTCGCGACTTATACTTGAATGTTATGGCTACCGGCTCCGCTAAGGCTCAGCTTAAATCCTTGATATGATCCCGATTTTAAAATGTCTTGTTACACAGGAGTGGTAAAGAAATTTCCTGTATACCTTATCGATGTAATATAGAGGTTCTATTCGTTATTTAATGCGTGACGAGAGACACTGAGTACATTAACAGGACATAAACAAAATGTTGATCAAGGGCGAGATGAAAACTTCATAGGCAACAGACTGAATTCGCATTATTGGTTTAACATGCTCTATTTTCATGGATACAAATGTGATACTGATACATGTATCATCTATAAGATATGTGCACTTAGCAGGAAACAAGAACTTAACATACGACATGAAACAATTCTGTCCAATTTTCTCCAAAATCAATACTAGTATTAAACGTTTAAAAATCCTATGACTAGAAAATGTCATAATTTGATATCAAAAATGTTCTCACCATTATCAATTCAATGTACCTCCAATTTCTATAGTTATCATGGTTATTTGCTGAAATGTCATCCTATAGGCATGGTTATGAACTGTTCAGACCTAATATCCTATCTACACTGTCTGCTCATTATTAATTCATCTCAAGGGAGGATCAATCCAACATTAATACCGTCTAAAATGTCAACATTATGTTTATTAGGGGAACAGTTTAAACAGTTTTGAGACCTTGCACTGTAAAATGGTAGCTTATGTCTTCATGGTCTTGGGCACAAGACATATCAGTCTTCAACGATAGATATTACAGAATTGACAAGATTTTAGACCCGAACTAACAAGACATGTCCCTAACTGTTGAAAGGGGACTGGTCTTTCAAAATGGATATGCATATAGATTCATGCCTGTATGCAAGACATTGTCATTTTTGTAAGACGCGTCTCCTGTCACTAGATGGAATACATGTCTTGCAAATCCAAAGAAATGATAACATTTCCAGACAAAAATTATTTTGTGTATGTCCCCTGATAGAAATGTTCTCATTTCTTTGTTATTTTGTATCTGGAAATGTTCTTATTTCTTTGGTATCCATTGCTGAAGACATTTCTGTTGCCAAGACATTTAGGACACCATTGTTACAGTGTAATGTAACTTTCACACATAACTTGGGAGCATAGCATGCTACAATATTCAAATTTGCCTTAGAATTGAAATTAACATTATCTTTTAATGCTTCCAAATATTTCCCTAATCTATAAATAAACCACTACACATATCCAGAAATCTGCATCAAGGTATTTTCTTTGATGGTGTAAGTTGGGCTGATCATATACATTAGTGACCTCTATAATACAGGTCTCCACTTAAACGTTTAACAAACATTAGATGGTATCAAAACAGGGGACCAAGGGAAAGGTTTCACATATGAAGACAAATACACAAAATTGTTTCAAAACACCGGCTGGATAATTTCAACTTGGATAACCTCGACCTTCAAACTCTAAACCCAAAACTCTTTTTAGTTGCCGAATACATCCAATATACTAAATATCAATTAAATCCAGTACAGGAACGAAGCTAGAAACATCTAAATAGCCTATCACTTTTGATATGCATTTTTTTTTAAAATAACATTAACAACAACAACAAAAATAAATTTCATATCAATAGTCAACAACGAAGAGTCACAGACCACAACAAAAATAAATTTCATATCAATAGTCGACAACGAAGAGTCACAGACCACCATTTTCACGGGCATTTTCAAATCGCCGAAATTAGATTGAATATTTCCAATCAATTAGATCACATGTAAGGTGGTCTTGTAATTTATAATAATTCCTTGATTGGGCTAGTGAAATCTAAACCCTAACAGAGTGCAATGAATATGGGGTGCTAAACAAGCTTAAATGAAGTCTCAAAATACACATCGTCATGTTACTAAACAAATGGCCTAACTCCCTTTTAAAATCATCTTGGATGAACCAGCTCTCTAGAGGGTGGGGTACCAAATTTGAGCAGATTAGAAAATATGACCTTAAACATAATTATGCCACGAAGTCAAAATGAAAATGGCCCAATTGAAGCCCTGCGAGCTAGATAGGCAATTTTTATTCTATGACATAGCTTTGGCCTTATTGTATGACACATGAATCACATGACATGTTACCATTGGTTATGATCATTAATATAGGCCGTATGCTATATACGCTGGCAACTTTCAGATAGCTTATATTGACAGAATATGTTTGTTTTTCTTCTCAAATTATCAATAGTAGTGATGAAAATATCGTTGTATATAAAACTCGCATGATATTGTATGGCCTAACTCAACATAAACCAATTCATGTCATAAATGTCCTAACTCAATTTTTTTGGTGGCTATGTAATAAATACCTCTCAAGACACGGTCAACAAAGCTATGATATGTTTTTTTAAAGCTATGTTTTTTGGGATTTTTTTTCTCCCCCCCCCCCACCTTTTTTGTTTTTTATGTTATCCTATATCGTAAGCGCTATGATACTCACGTGAATAGCGCATCTAAATGCCCTCTTGTTGTTGTTGTTATTGTTGATAATTGCTTTATATCGCCAAATTACTATCCAGGAAATAAAAATGCAAATAACAAATCTAGGCCTATATGGTGACATGAAGGATCTCGGTATAAACTCGCATCGCGAAACTTTTTGGGTGTGGTCAAGGTCATTAAAGGTCAAAAGGTTATTTGGGTCAAATTTCAAATATGTTCATTGTTAACCCAAGTCATTTCAAGGTCACGACTATAACTCATGAACCTTTGACCCTATATGGATCAAACCTGAACCATGGATAACCCTTGGTACAAGGTCAGTCAAGGTCCAAGTCATTTGAGGTCAATTCTCAAAAATAATCAAATGTAGGTTTGCGTCTGTACTTGATGTCAAAGCTCGGTACATCACGATCGTGTAATATGGATGACAATTGGATCATCACTATTATGAGAGAACCAGCACCAACAAAAATAGAAGACTTTCATGATTCCATCTAACCAAGGTCATGGTGCGATGATGGAGGGGATCCTAACCAGATAGGAGAATGTCCACTACATTTTAATTAACCACAGCATATTTAACCTCCAACCGTTTTGGCTCCTTTCACATTACAATGTTAATTGTGTTTAACTGTTTAAGTACAAAAGTTTGTTTCAGCAGTGACTACATCAGCGACTGCAACCCATGTTGCCCGACGGGAACTCTTTGGTCAGCTGAAGTTCATGGAAATCGACGGTAAAATTACACAGGTGTTATTTCTCAATGGTTCTTGATATTGGACAAATGCTGATGTAACTTGTAAGTTCAAACATCCAGTGGATGTTCACTGTATGATCTTGGTTATGGCAACATCTTTGATATAAAACTCAAATCACAAAACTTTAATATATCTCCCTCCCCAAAAATCAATCTTCCTTGCATTTGTTTGCATTTTACCTAAATTCAATTATACCCACTTACATAACTTTAATATTCGATGAAGACGGATGTAATAATAAACATGATAAAGAGTCAAACCACTCTTCTTTGTAATCATAATGTAGCCTCGTTCTCATGAAAACGGTGAAGTACCAAAAGGTCTGAAATGATATGCTATGAAGATCAAATTTTCGTTTTCTAAACAACGCACTGTGTTTTTGCATAGATTTTTGGTTTTAAATTTTCTTATGAATATCTTCCTTTTACAAACTGCATGCCACAGTCGTCATGGTCATATATTGCTTTGGGCTCAACTGACTTTGACTTTGACCACGAGACGGTAGATCATGCTACAAGATCGTTCTCATATTCCAAATTGCCTACAGCAATTAATAGCAATCAATGGCAATTTAAGTGGCTGCTATGGCAATTTAAGTGAAACCTACATAACACAACATAATATAGGACTAAACACAAAAATCCGAATGAAACAGGGGCCAAGTACTAATTCTTCACATGTATCAATATCTCCTGAACATGCTGAAGATCCGTTGATTCATAGGCAACCATATTGTATTGAGAGAATCGCAAGACATTTTTGAGAGCAATGTAAATGTTCCTCTTTGATGGATATAGAGTCTATATCCATCAAAGAGGAACAGGTAACATATTTCTATCGGAATCGTTTTGATCCGGGGTTCAATTTGATCATGTTCTTGTGGTCCTCCCGAGGACAGACGAGCGCGAAGCGCGTGCTAAGGGTTTTTCTAGACAAAACAATATTGTGGATGTGTTCGATATTTTGATTACTTTTGGTAAATTTAAGCCACTACTACAGTACATGTAGTATGCCCGAAAGTAGTGCTAGTTCTTCAAACGTTTATTCCAATACAGTTGCCATGTTGTTCCATGAATTAAATGAAGATAAAAATAACGAAGTTCTAAAATGTAATATAAAAGTGTCACTAGATCAGTTCTCCATGCATGAAATCATAATCTTTTCAAGGACATTACAACCATTTTTCCTGATTTTATTGCTTTCATTTCACTCGATTTGATTTAATCGCATGCAATAATCAAGGCGTTATTATTTCAGTGATCGTCATTGGGTTGATGCGATAGAACTGATGATCTCTAACCATATCACTGTCATGGCGGCAATCTTTTGTTTTTCGATATCATCATGTACCGCCACACAGAGTTCTGTCTTCAAAGTAATATCTTATATGGTGTTTTAATCCCGGATTGCCCTGAAAACGAACCCACTATAATTCCTTTATTTTTTCACGATGAAGAAAACATTTCGATTTTGATTTTCTCCTTTTCGGGCTTTGGGGTTGTATTTTGCAATACCGAGTTTGCTGTCCAGCCCGGATGAGCAGTAAATACAAGAAACTTCATTTTGAGCATTCATGACTTCCAGAAATCGAGTGAAGTTCATTGAGGTGTCATAATTTTTAATCCTTATAACATGGCCTTTGCAAATATTTAAAAAAAAGTGAAAATGACAAAAGGCTGCATTTACAGCTGGTTTGGGATGGACAGTCACGTTTATTTAAATACTGCATAGGAAACAAAACATGCATCACGTGACACTTGGCGTGTATATGTCAGTTACCAAAACAGATTTTTGATACTATACCATCTGATACTATTACAAGCGGGTATACAACAGTCCGAAATTTGGAGCAAAATGTTTATAATATCTACTTATCATATGCAAGCATTCAACCATTTTGTGGTTTCTTGGTTTATTGCTACATTTCATCCATTCAATGTTGTATGAAATTGTTTCATGTTTCATGTACTTTTCGCATCAGTGTAATTGTTTGTCTCAGCAAGGTTTCCATGGTTGCTCTATAACTTAGATTGCTTATCCTTGATTGAGCCGAACGGGTTTGCGTCATGCATGATTCGCAAAACATATGCAAGCTTTATGATGCTGAAAATAAGCAGAAATATCACCCCTTCATTTCTTGAACATGGATTCGCGATCGCCAACGATTTGAATTGAATTTGAGCGCATGTCTACACTCTTAGAAAGGAAGGATCAAATATGAGACAAAAAGGATCAATTTTGATCCTTTTTAGGTATCAAATATCAGCTTACCCTTTAAGGATCAA
>JXSR01S020450.1:0-20361 GCA_000969725.1 Ophiothrix spiculata | reverse complement strand
CGCTTTTAATATGCTCATTCATTGCTATAAAACATCTCATGTTGCAGCTCTCTCATTAATTCAATTTTTATTATAATACTACACATTAGAGGACTATGTTTGTAGACACTAAACTACAAGTCATTGTCTTTCGGCAAACCTCCAAAAATCCACACATCCCAGCAAACACATAACGTTAAACTAACATTATGATTTGGTTAGGTCCATTCTGAACGTTCAAATAACATTCTAATAACGTTCATTAACTTGATGATTTTTTTTGAACAATTTAGATAACTTCCATAGAACGTTGCAATAACGCTTCACTTAATGGTCAGCATAACGTTTTATGAACATTTCATGAACGTCTAATAAACGTTTTGATAACATTCAAATTGGTTGTTTCAAATCTTGTTTTGATGACCTTTACCTAACGTTACATAAACGTTCACAGTAAACGTGTACAAAACATTCATATTGCACGTTTACGGAACATCAGAATAATTAAAACTCTTTACAAGATTTATGTTTTCATTACGTTTTACTAACATCCAATAAACGTTCCAAACAAGATCTTTGGGTGAAATGTTCTAAAAACGTTTGTACCAATGTTCTAAGAACGTTCACAATAAAATATATATTTCATTATAAGGTGTGCTCATATTATTTTAAAAATGTTTAAATAAGCTAAAATTATATTTAATAATATGATGGAAAATGTCAAACAATATTCAAATTTATTACAAGAATGAATCAATATAGTATCAATTAATTATCTTTTTTATTTATTTATTTTATTTACTTGTTCATTTATCCATATATCTATTTATGAATGTATGTATTTAGTCAGTTAGTTAGTTAGTTATTTGTAGATACTTATTAATTTATTTCTTTTAAATTTTTCTTTTATCATTTTTTCTTTATTTTTGTTACTTATTTCGGCAAACGTCCTTAGAACGTTTATAAAACATTTTTTTTTGCGCTAAGTAAAATAGATCAGAGTTAAACTGAAAGAAGCTAAACTCATGATTATTGATGTTTATCTGTTTAGATATGATTTAGTATACACAAGTAGGCCAAATGTATTCATTTGGTGGTTTTATATAATACTATATGATGGGTCACAAGCAAAACATTAACGTAAACCCAAATAAATTGAAGTTTAGCTCTTTGTGAAATAAAGATAGCTCAGTGGCAAGTCATCGGACTCTTAATCCAAAGATCACGGGTTCAAACTCAGGTAGGGCCAAAGGTAGATTTTTTCATGTGTGTAAACGTCATCAAATGTTAATATTGAACCATTCTAGGAATCTACTTCGTAAGATGAGTGGACATTGTGTTCTTTTTCCATAATTTTAATTAATTAATTATGTAAAAGGTATAAATAAAATGGTTTAAAATAACGTTCACATAACGTTTTACAACTTTAAACTAACGTTAGATGCAAACGTTCAACGAACATCCAAAATGATCCCCATTGTAATGTTTTTTGAACGTTACTTGCAAATATTCACAAACGTTTTTGGTAACATTCAGCTAACGTTTGCAGAACGTTAAATTGTTAGCTGGGATTTGGTTTCATTGCCTGAAATTGAAAAAAAACTTGCTGTGATTTACAATACGATCTCTGCGAACTCCAGAAATCCCGGAAATACCTACGTAGTCTTTTATTATTATTATTTACGTATTTATATATTTATTAAATATACCTATTTATTTATTCTTAGTACTTTTTATGTGCGAGGTTGATCATAATATTTGAACATATGCTTATTTCTACTCATACTTTAAGAGTAGTTCTTTTCGTACCACATTGTAAGACAACTGTAATATTCATAATACGTGAAAGTGTCATTTTCTGTAATAAAATAGGTGCACATGTATCATGTTCCATTAGAGCAAAGTATTCTGATTAGAGAGAATTCAAATCTGTCACAAGAAATTGACACGCGATTGACCAAGCAGGCCGGACATTTGCCCGCCTGAAACCGTTGCTGCATAACAATTCGATTGGCCACTTGCCTCAATATATTACCAGCCAGCATCATGCATGTATTTCGATTCTGATTTGGTTCACAGTTTTCTTGACTTTAACCACCTCAAAATTCAAAACGGTCTATCACTACAACACTGACTACAACTACATAAAAATGACTTCTTTTTTGGTTACGATAATCATCATTCTGTATGTGGGGACAAGTACGAAATGTTTCGTGATACATGTCAAGTCATGCGTATTGGGCCCTTCATTCGTCAGACTCCAAAGTCTGAAAGTATTTGACACTAGAATAACATTTATTTGCGGCTCAGGCAAAACACAAACGAAAGGGAAAATATATGAAGTACATTTACCTGTAAGTAACCCTGTTTGGGTGAAGTTATACTATAGATCAGTTTCGAAAAATAATAGAAAACCTATCAGAAGCATGCAATTGTAAATGGAATATTATTAAAAAAGATTTCAAAATTGTGCTTTCTTCTTGTAACTCAACTATTTCAATAGGCTAATCTTCTATGTCAAAATAAACAATTTAATAATTAAATAACTCGAGTTTTTTCTGCCACATAATTTACACCAAGTGCATTATTTGACAAAGTCAAAATTGAATGAACGGGTACATTTACATATCATTTTCTTTGATACTAAACGTACTTAATTGTACCTGAGTCATAAAATGGTTCATTACTATCAACAAACCAAGACCAAACCAAATAAATATTATTAAAAGGGATAAAAAACGGAACATTGGCAGCAAATCGCCTCGAAATATTTGATTATTTTTCAGGATACCACCAGAGTTACTACATTCAGATTAAGTAAGGTGGAATTTGACTGCAAGGTAACATACCCAAGTTTGGTCATTTATCAAAAAGGTAAAAACATGAAACTAGAAATACCAAGAACTTCGAGGGTACCTGAAGAGCTCTGAAGCATAGCAATAACCATGATAACGTATGGCAAAAGTAAAATGCAAGAAATAGATGAATCAATGCGTAGAGACATTTAATTAAGATTTCAAGCGAATTGTGACAGCGCAGTCTCGCGGGAAATCTTGGGCAAGCAGTAAATGACTCCCCCGTTAGCTACAAAATGAAATCGACCACGGGAGGGAGGCAATTGAAGAGTTATTGCTTTCGTTCGTCCTTTCATCAACCTATGAAATGTTTTAGCATTCTATTATGGTACCTCGTGCCTCGATCCCGGGTCTCGAGAGCTTTAATGGGTATCAGCAAAGAAGTGACATGAATATAGGGTGTAGCTTTAGAAATTGTTTAAAATAAATATACATGCATTCATTGGCATAAAGGAACATAGAAATTTAAAAAAAAAATCTCGATGAATAAATGATTTTCAATGATCATATGCTGGGTTTATAAAAAAAATCAAAAAGTTTACCCACCCCTCTTTGTTACCTATAGATGCAGATATTTTGTTGTGAAATTACGGTAGGTTAATTGATAAAGTATATTTAAAGGGTATTGGAAAAACACAGATAAACTAATAAAACCTTTCCTAATGATATATGTCGTCTCTAGATTATAGAAGCTGCTCTAAATCATGAAAATGAGATCATTTTTTCAATGTCAGCTTCTACATGACATAAAAACTGATGGCATTATTACTTTCGCCAACTAAGGCATTATACTACCAAATGACTACGATGCAGTGGGGTTGCATTTCTCACATTATCTTCTTATGTTGCCAAATTATCTATATAATCACGATAATGGGACATCTTAGATGCGATTACCAGGTCTTGACTCATTAAACTTATGAGATCACATTCTCATGCTTTTACATTATTATTCCTACTGATTTGGAATGCGAACTTAAATTGAATTTAGCCATTTTCTTTTTATTCCCAACCCTAGCAAATTATTTGATAAAGATTTTAGGATATTTTATTCATTGGAAATAAATGATTCTCATTTACAAAGTTTATAGACTTGCTCTGTTGTTGAATTACAAAGACTTCAAGTTGAACGACAGATTAATTGTTTATTCAAAATCAATAAATAAATAATATAGTATTCCGATGCATCAGATTATCTCCAAACATCAGCTCACACTGAATGCAAGGATGCATAAAATGCTCTTTTTACAGGCCGCCTTTTACACACATTCGAAAATTCACATCAAGATTCATTAATTCGTTATCATCATGTTCATGATGCTTTCACAAATAAAGATGAATATTTAATGTAATTGAGATTAATTCCTTGGAAGACGAGACTGTCTATGACCCATATGCAAACAGAAAACTGCTGTGTAATTTTCTGCTCCGATTTACAAATTGATGTAAGATCATAGAATCAAGGGCACAATCACATTTGTAAATGTTGATATAAGGGAAATCTCTAAGGCTTATATCATCAACAGATGATCATACACGTGTGTAAATATCATCTGCAAATTCCACATCACTTAGAATAATGTCATTGGTTGCGTACTTAACAAACACGCGACTGTTTCACAAGCGCCTTATTTGTGCATCATCATGCAATTTGACCGTTTCTCCCATTTTAGTTTTCTAGCAAGGACTTGAAGGATACGATTCGTTTTCAACTGATGAAACTAATGAGTGGAAACGTGTAAGTCGGCAACATATTATTATTAAAAGCTTGGAAAGAATTTTCAAACTTTCCGCTTATATGGACGCGACACACAATTCGATGTGTCAAGCGTGCACATCAAGTTAACACCTATCGTTATCTAGCCTAGGAAGCCCTTTGCGTTCGCATGCCTCGAAACAAGTCCCGTCATGGCAATTACTTAACGCTTAGCTACCGGCTAAATCCCGCCTACATAAAACACCGTGGAAACCTTTTGAACAACCCATCGTTTTGATAATCATTGTATTCAAACTTATCCCAAGTTTGTGCTTGGTTTAAAAAATCTAACCCAATCTTTCATCAAATTGGTAAGGTACAAGATACGTGTTAATTACGGTAAAGGGGGCATTATGTATTATTTCGATTTTATACAGTCATTTCATCAATGAAAATGAACATGACTCCAAGTTAGGATTAACGTACTGGCGCCAGTCATTTTCACACAAAAATATTCATTTGGTTAGGTTTAGAAAAGATGTGTAGCGGTACCTTGTAAGAGGACTGGTGTTTTCCTTTCCCCATTGAGAAGGTTTGCAATTAATTTTGGTAGGGCTTCTTCAATAGGTTTGAAAGCAACCAATCTGCGTCTCACATGCCCTGTATACACTCATGATCATCAAACATACGGGGTGTGTAAATAGCCTCTCCGATGTTTGTTCGGAAACAAGGTCTGGTTTCACACAGAAAAGGCGTTTCCAAGTTCTAAACTGGTTCTACGTTTATGACTGTTCATCAAAATTTACGCAGTTCGAAAAAAGATTTGGTAAAATTAGAAGTCAGTTGAATTTATTGTATGTGGTGAAGATAAATTATGCATTTTGTTTGCGAAATTACTTTAATGCATCAGTACAAATACTATTATGAAAACAATGAATACACGTTGATGATGTCAAATAAGGGACGTATTGTGACAGATGTAACAGTCGCAAAGTGAAGTTCATCTTTTCCTGACTCGACTGACCCAATTCCACGACAGCACATATTAACATAGGTAAACAAGTGATTCGAGAGCATCATAATGATGTTTTGACAAACACAATTAAGAGGATAGTACAGAGGCTAGGCCCAGGGTGATTCATGAATATCTCACCATAGACTCTCTAAGAAATGTCATTTCAATTCCATGTTCTTCATGTATCAAATATTCAATAACATTATCTGACATCAACCGACATCCAGTACTGTTCATATACCGGTTAAACAACAAAGCAACTTTACGTACAACAAAACAACGTGATGAAACCGTAACAGAGCAATGTAACCCAAAACGCAACAGAGAACCTACGCAATACGGATATGCAACTGGATAAGGATAACTGAATATTTGTAGCTCCCAATAAGTCGAACAAATGGAAGAGATCTTCAACAAACCCCTGCAAATGTTAAGGTGTTAATCTATAGTCCATAAAATGAATTTTAAGATACCGTTTGGTTGATCTCAATCAGTAATCTAGAACCAATTTCTGGTTTATCAAATATTTAGATGCAAATTTGTTTAGTCCGACTTCATGATTTTTCCGTCAGAAATCAGGTTTGTTTCTAAATGGAAGGAAATATGGGTCATTGAAAAAGTGTTTTATCTGCCTTATCTTTTCATCAAATGTGTTCATTTTTTTAATTATTTTAGCACAGATAACAACAATTGAAAACACTATAACGGTTGGATGAGCCAATCAAAGGACAATCATAGTCAATAACTCTTCATTCAAGGGAACTTACAAACTCGTGAAATCGGACCAGACAGATTTGTATCCACATATTTAAAAGCATATCATTTATTATAGATTACCGATTTAAATGAAACACTAAGTTCATTTTCTAACAATCCGGTAAAAGGTAAGAGCTTTTACACGCAAAGATGGTAAGATTTTTGTGGGATACACTGTATAAGCGTCTATGCATAACAATTCAATTCGATGGCATGTCTTCTTTTATCCACACTTCTGAAGATATTTGTTTTGCTGGTGTATTTACTAACTTTATTTAATCAGAGAAGGTTCAATACAAAGGATAACAACGGAAACAGGACTACATGAGCTGTATTACAAGTTCAATTGTGTGTTTTTCTAATGAAGAAAGGCCTCGATGGTCGCTCTCGAGGGGGTTGTCTGTTTGTCTTGTAATATTACCCATACCAAGTTCAAATCTTACGAATGACAGAACCATAACAAAGATACTAACTTCATGTGCCCAGCCCCCAAATGAACAAGTCGTTTTCCAATCTACTTCTACCTTCGGGCGATCGCTCGACTGGTTTGCTAAGGTCACCAAAGCTGACTTGCTTGTCAAATCAGAGAAAAACTACATTTTACATCAAAAAGAAGAGAGAGATCGTTGTGCTCCGATGTTTTTCCGTCCAATTCGCATCACATGTGCCCTAGTTTCATCTTAACATACCGGGAACCGCTATATAATATTTCTGATCGGAAAAGAACATAAACAAAAACAAATGCAATTTTGCAACAAAATTGAAATCGTTAAAATTATCTTGGTCTAAATGTTTATTTCTTCGTAATAAGAAATTTGATTGGTCCACTTATGGACACAAAAATTGGCGGCATATGATTACAAGGCCAAGTATTATAAATGCGTTATTCATATCAAATAACAATGTTACATTTGTTTTGTAACTACAATACAATTTTCGATAAACCTTTTTATGGTTGAACTTGAAGCTTTAGTATAATAGTTACGCTGAGCTGTAGGCACAGCTCAATGTAAACACGTCATTATAACTTGGAATCCGATTTTACAGTACAACTTTCATTACAATTCTGATACATTTACTAAGTACATGTATTTTAGCTTGAAACTGTCTTGAACTGTTTTGGAAGCTGGTGATCTTTGTATACAGAATCGATGATTAGAAATGTGATATGCTAAACATCTGAAAAACCTAGCCGATTTTGTTCTCTGTAACTGAATAAATAGCAAACAAATCCGTACTTTCAAAGCGCGTTGCAACACACATCAATTTAAGAGATAAAATTTTATCAAATGTTACGTGTAATCTAGATTTTGGAAGCATTTTATTGCATTTTTGCATTTTAAGTAAACAAACAATCACCTTTGTGAAAAAATCAAACGAAATATTTAAAAGGTGCATTTGCTCATGTAAACATGGTAAATATCAATTTTACAGTAATGTTGTTCACTGAAAAGCGAGTGTATGCATGTCAATAACTTATTCTATTTGCTGAATTTGTGAAAAATAAAGGATAAGATAACGAATGATAAGTGGAACAACCTGATAAATTTCAAAAGCCAAAATTGAACAGGCTCCTTTGTCTCAATATAAATGGAATATTGTACTTGGACAAAAACATGAGATGTAAACTGCACAGTACTCCGCCGCTTCTATGATAGCTATGAGGTACCTACTGGCTATTACAGTTCCTTGTCTTGGCAACCAAAACGCGGAATAATAAAGCGCACGCGTGCCCCTTCGCCTTGCATTTTGATCAAATTGGGGCTATTTCAGTGGACCTCTCTCTCTATTCAGCTAGTGCCCGAGTACCTATGACTCTGTGAGTGAAGTCATCTGATCTGACAACTCCTAGACATCTCGTCGTCTCGTGTTTCAACTTCATACGATCCGCCATTCACGTTCCTCTTTTCTTCTTCTTTCAAATCACAAATCTTTTTATAATCGCACAGATTACAGTTTTGTTCGCGTTTTTAGCGCCCGAGGCAAAGTGATTTTGATCGAGACCCATATAGTTAGTATCCTGAATGTGCGTTCCTTTTCCACGGTTATAGTACAGAACATCATACATGTAGCCTACTGTAAGCATATTAAGAGTGTCAATGATACACGTTAAACTTGGAATTACGATTTACAACTTGTATGAAAATTTCCAATATAATTTTAACCCTGTATCTAATTCCTTCATGTAAAGGGTGTAGTACGTTCCATGTAAAGACACCCGCCCAACCGTCATGACTGATCTACAATACTTCGGACAATAATAGCATGCCATCGATTCATACAGAAAAACAACTCAATCAAGTGATAGGGATACACATCATGCACATAGCATATCTTTACCTGTGTTTACTAGATACCACATTATGCATTTTTAGAAAATAAAACATTATCATAATCATAGATACCGCTAAAAAGAGACATCAGGACCTTCCCATCATACCTTGCTTCCAATAAGATTTTATGTATGGGTTGTGGTGAAAGGTTTAGGGATGAAAATTGTCTGAAATGCAAAATTGGGATGAGGTCTGCTGATGTTTCATTCATAAACCCTCTCTTTAAAACCTGTACAGAAAATCCCATTGGAAACAAAGTATGATGGGAAGGTCCCGATGTCTTCTTTTTGATACTACTCCAAAATCTAATATTCATGTACGAGAACGAGATGCAAAATTATCAATTTTGATAGCCATGAGGAGCTAAATTAAAATACTTGACAATGCATTTCCGTGATCATCATCTGGTATGAGATCTATCATTTGATGCTAATTTAACCACTTGATCAAGACACTGAATTCAGACAGATGGTTGAAGCAGGTGGTCTTCAGGAAACTAGTTGAAGGCTTTGGTTTAACTCCATCATAAGGCGCAACATGTGGAACTAACAACCAATGACAGGACTGCGTTTGCTTGCAAAAGGCGCCATGAGAAACTTCCTTTTTCTCTATAGCTCCGATTTCCTGCCAACAATACGGTTAGGATTTGGAGCAAATGGTTAAAAATAGAATGTTTTAAAAGGCCAGTCTATATTAGCACTCACATACGCTGTGGAAAGCTTTTCAAAGCTGTTGTCCTAAGATTGATTGGTTTGCTTATAACATTTTGCAACAAAGAGTCCCCGGTAAACTACAAAGAACTGGCTTTAAACCCTGAACGTTTTTCATCTGTATATAGTGTAAATTGCGGTCGATTTCTATTGAGACACAACAGGGATGAAGCTGGATGAAGCTATAGAGTCCTTTCTTTTCAATGGCTTTCATAGTGTATCTGCAGATATTAAGAGCACAAAAGTAATTTTAACATCTTATACTAAATGTTATACAATCACGAAATATTTTCAGAGAACACCTGGTCCTAATATCAAACTGATCAATTTATAGTTTCCGTCAAAACCTTAAATAGGGCAGCCATTTTGCAACTGACAACGCCATGCTATACACATGATACACATTCGTGCAATTTTCTTTCATTCAAAACTAACACCACCCGCTTTGCTAACGTAAGCTTTAGAGTCAAAGACAAATTCTTATTTCAACCCCATGATAGTTTTCACCTCCAACCCCTCTGTTTCTCTCACCACCTCTATCAACTTCACATAGTCGATAATTGATATGGCGACGGTGGCTCATACGGAAAAGACCCCGGTGGACCCTCAGCCGCTCACGGGCAAAATACATCAGTCGTTGGAGCACGGAACGAGAACTTGAACTAATCATTGTGAAAGCTATACCAATCGCATCGAGTTTCCCCGTCTTAATTTTCTCTGCAAACATGTCTGTAAAACAAATATTTTCCATCTCTCTTTCAACGTCGAAGACGAAAGATAATTTTGCTGAGTGGTTCCCAACGAATACTAATCTCTAGAATGCTAATTACTATTGGTAATCACAAAGTATGAGGTAGCATGAGGCATACACATTCTTGTTTCAAATTATTATTTTGGCGCGGTTTTGTTATCAACTCATGCCGACAAATATGATGGGAACCAGACAAATGAAAATACTGATCATCAAAACAATTACAAATAAAAACACAATCTTATGTGAAAAATAAAAGCAATATAATAAAGAAAACAATTTTGTTATCTCTACTGATTTGGTGGTTTATGATTGCGTTATACTCTAACCTTGCATATCACATCTACGAAAACTGAGCACTTTTACGACCGACCAGTAACCACTTAAAATATACTAAAGTAACTTGGTTAAGAACGCGTGTCACAAATTAAAATTGGCTAAAAATTACTCAAATCTACATATTTTGAAAAAAAAAATTCTATTCAAGATATTAAGTGATCATAATTTACATTATTTCACTTTTGGTTATTTGAGCGTATGAATATTAAAACTAGAGTACTTGACACTGTCATATCATACTCATTGGTGTGTAAGTTGCGGACTGACACTTTTACTTGAAGGCGCTGGGAGCTGCTGAGTTCGGTTGAGCATAGCTAATATCAGATCTGCTAAATGTAATTTCATCTTACTGCATCTTCAAAATGCATTTGAATATCATCTTTACCATAGAATTATAAAATTCGCTCTCCCATACTTAAACAAATGTGAAGTTCAGAGATCATGCAACACATGAACAATCACATTTCCTGAAATGCATAAATATGTTATTCAAACAGAGCAGTGTCCTAATCTTTTTTACTTGATTTAATTTCCTGAAAATGCAAATATTTTGTGTAAATTTCCTGAATTCAGGAAATTTCCTGAAAGGTTACACCCCTGGACTTTCCTGAAGAGTTGCACCCCTAGAAGTTGAATTACCGTTAAACATCTCTGTCACGTGCACGGTGAGGACTTGAATCCAGGTAAATCAAAAGTTACGAACCAACTGAAATGTTGTATAGTAATATCACACGCGAGTACAATATTTCACTAAGATAAATGAAATACTGGGCTTTGGTTTGCATACAAGATAATTTAAGGTTACTTTAGTCACAAATTCCACAAGCGACCAAAAGTCAAACATCTTAAAACTGAAAATCAGAAAGCACTTTGGGCATGTAGCTGCAAGTCGTACAAATTGACACATATAACAAGATGCTTCTGCAAAAAATGCATCATCTACACACTTTTCCCCAACTTGCATCAACACAGGCGTATAAAGGATGCAAGCAACTGAACCGATATTAACTAGGAAGAAAATCAGTCATTGTCGATTACCGATTGAAGCTCTTGACAAACTTGAACAATCAAATAATTATTAAAGATCTTTTCTCAAGCGCTAATTGCGCGTGAATGTTAACGTGAACAATTATTGGAGATGACACCAACGGACATTGCATTGCCATTGCTAGTATTTTGTTAAGATGTAACTCCGATCTGATAATGACGGAAATACATCTATATCTACGGCGGCTTTGGGTTCCTTGAACGACACCTGCTAAAAGCTCTTAATTTGTAATGCTTGGGAGGACTGCTGGACATGTCCACACTGAAGACGTCTCGACAGGTGAATGGCTGGAAACATTGCAGTGAAGTATAAATCTTGTGTTTGGGGTAATCTATTATTTAGGCAAAATAAAACGCAGTTTTGTTTTAAGAGCTGCAACTATTAACAACAACTTTACACATTATCTGAAAAGCTTGCACTCCAAACATGTTCCGAAGTTCACCAAATCGAGAAGAAAATACACTGACCATGACAACATAGCTGTATTATCCATCCGTATTGGAGGTTTGCAGGTGGACAATTTATATTACAATAAACAATGCATACAACAAACTTGAGATCTGCTGATATTTTGGAAACATCATGAACATTGTATTATGTTGTCTGATTTAATCAATTAAATCTTATGTTAAAACCAGTCTTTTGTGTCAGATATGTGAAGTAGCAACAAATCGCCACTCATACGGCTACTTCATCAATCTTACGCGCGCAATCTGCAAGTCACGTCTTGACACAAGTTAAAAGTCAAGAATCATCTACTTGCCGAAACTTGTTAAAATAATATTGTCTTGAAACAAAGAGTAATTATTGGATTTACTCACTTCATTGGACTACTTCAAGTGTTTTTGCAGCATATTTGTGCAATCAGTTAATCATGTGTTATATAAAAACAAAAACGCAAAATGAATCGGGCATAAATGTGTTAAACAAAAACAAAGTTCCAAATTACAACTGTATTGTCTATTTCTGAACAACACTACGTTCCAGGAATCAAGAGATGCGACACACACGAAGATGGCCTGGGACCTCAGGAAAGGTTACACAGTAAATGGTAAAAGCTACATTAGCCAATAACGATACCAGCAGAAAAGCATTAAAATTTTAACACTTAGCACACAAACATCTTAAAAAACGCATGTTCTTGATATGTTTAAATGATACATTTGTATTTAAACGAATGAAGTCACTCATACAGAAACCAATATACATTTATCTAGCCGGTAACAATTAGGTTAGAATAATTAAAAATGCACATTTGTTAAAAAATAAAAAAACAACAACATAATTTTAGCTTTGAAAATATCATCTTTATAATTAGAAAGCAAAAGATAATATTTATTGTAAGGAATTAAATCCCGCTCAGAACAGCAGATGATACGATCCTGACAATTAATATGATTAAGTATATCATGGTATAATATCATTATATATTACCTGTATCATGAAAATAATACGAATCTTTATTGACTTTACATGTGTTGCTGATGCAAACTTCAGATAAAATACTTTATATATACTTCTCAATATATGTATGTGGAGTTATCATTTTTAAACCAATCGGTATTAAGTTATAAATATTTAATTTCATAATCTTTGTGCGAAATTCATCCCGATACGTTGAATAGAAAGCGCGGGAATTGAATACTAAGAGATAATCACAGTTAATACACAGCATCCCCGGTTGATATATTAAAGTCCAATTTGAGTCGACAGCTTTAAAGCCAAGCAAGGTGTTGCCTCCCAATGTCACAGTATATGGAGTGCACTGCAGATTGCATCTTTGTATTTCATTGTGTTAAATATCACAAAGAAATTACAGTTAAAGATTGCTTCCAACATCCGAGGGAAACAAGGCTGCTATTGAAGCCGATGTGTAACATGTTATCCCATGGAATGGGACATAATTTCATCTTTTATGTTACCTCATTCAAAAGGAAAACACAGAACTAACAGTGAACCAAAATAGTTTGAATATCTTTATGTCCTGACTCTTTGAATTATTAAGCAATGGCACTGTCCCTTGAACAAAATTTAACATTTAATAATATTGTGTCAAAACATATTCGAAAGCGAATGTTCTACTAATCACATTCAAAACGACTACAGCATCATGTTTAAATGCAGAACGGGACACATCAAGCGCTAGTTCAAGTGAAACCATGTTTAAAGAATATATCTGTTTTTATATTAAGCCATATAAAAAAATAAGTTGTTTCTCGTCCGAAGGTTTCTCAAAATGTGTTTTTTTTTTTTTTTTTTTGGTTGGTAAAAGTTGGTGAAAGCCGTGGCGATCCAGGTTTACCCTTGGTAGATGTTGACTGCATATTCAGTTGCTGTCTTTTAACTCTTATGTGATATGGATAGATGTTGGTTTGATAACAGTTTCAAAATTAAAAACATCAGAAATGTAAAGAATCCTTTAAAAAAGAAAGCAGGGTCTTGATATTTGAACGATTTTGCTCAATTTTTAACATCTTTTTAAGCATTTTTGCAAAACAAAAAAAAAATGGTGCGGCTCCAAAAAGTGAGGGAGGGGACGAGAAACAACTTTGTTTTTTATGCGGCCTTACGGAGGCATACTGCATTCATCCTCTTAGCATGATACCTCTCCCATATGTCGAAAAGAAACTCCTCTGCGGTTACACAGTGAATCACGACCAGAGACCATCATAGATGAAGAGATGCGACACCTGAAACTATCAAATCGAAATAAATAAATTGGCACTGATAGTTTAAAAGCTACCCATCTCTGCAATAAGTAGCAAATGCACTGTTGTGATAGCTGATGCAGGTATTGTCTAGCTCCATAATATGTTCTCTGGAATATCGCTTGCGAGCTTAATACCAGTTAAGATCCCTGACACAAGGTAAAGCAAATTTTCCCTGAATAGGTTAGTGTCGACCTTTTATGTAAAGCTCTTGCTATCTGGTATCATACTTAGACCGTATTATCCTGTTAAATTGGCATATGTGGGGAAAGTGCAAAGCACTGCTGCAACAGAAATGTAGTCACAAATACCACGCACTAGGCTAAGAATAGCGGTGCAAGCGCCATGTACATTTGGGAAGTTGCTATGTTAGCAACATTGGGAATGTAACTTTTTCATTCCAATGTCTACGTCTAGAATTTCTGGGTTAATAACATTAGACAGCCTGAAACCCTTAACCATATCTTCCTTTTCTATAAGAGTACCGAGGTTAATACTTCAACTATCCCCTAATAAAGGTAACTTTAATCAGTCATTTCAGTTGCCAAGGGACTTTTTGCAATCTTTTTCTCGGGTCTTCTCAATGAACACCTCGATCAATATGGTAAAGGTTGTGGCGGTCGGCGACTATACAGAAATAAGATGGTTACGTCAAAGAAACAATACAAAACCCTCCTCCTTGGGACTGGTAGACGTCGCCGTCGTGTCGCCCAAGCTTGCTCTTCGCTGTTCACACTACCGCCCTTAGGCTTCTTTCTCCCATACCCGTGGTACACTATTACACACTTGGCTATGAGGCTGAAAAAAAAGTCCAATTACGTTAGAAGAGAATTTTAGGAAAGTCAAGAGTAGATTTGAATGAGGGCGGAACGATAAGGTATCATGGCGACTGACAATGCTAATGAGGCGTGAAAATAACTTTGATATTGGTACAGTGCCGTCCACATGTCCCTTTCTCAGGTACAGCATGCGAAGAGTATCGGTATCACCAGACATCTCATTCGTACAGTATTCATTACCTGCTCAAGGTCACCAGTGAGCTACTGGTAGGGATAGCAGCAATTCTATCCAGCAGTTTTAAGTGGACGAAATGACAGTCGGTCAACCGGCAAGTGGGCAGTGCTGGCTGGACAACCGCAAATTACTGCTGTCCATTTTTCACATATAAAAATTTCTAATGAGAAACACGATCTGAACTGAAAAATTATGTGATACAATCCCGGTTACTCAAAATGGGTCAATAGATTCATAGAAACGTCAGGTTTTGCATTATCTGGGGCATTGAAAAGGTTCGGGCATATCACAAAATACATATCCTGCTCTGTATATGGTGATATTATTGGCAATTAGCAATTTACCATTTCAACAACCCTTGCTAACTTAGGTGTATACAAACGTTTATACTGGCACTAGTGGCAGCAGTATCAAATACCTTTATATTATAATGCACTTAATATAAATATTTACAATTTATGAAAAAAAAATCATTATTTTATATGCTTCATGTAGCTAGCTGGCATCACAAAGTACCACCCAAAACTTGTTCATTAGCTTGGTGAGAGTTACTTGCTACAATTTATGCAAAAATATGTGATCTTCCTGAATTCTACTGCTATCAACTACAAGACACCTCTCTTTTGTCTTGCAACAACCTCTGTGAGTTTGATGGATCGTTCTCACTTCAACCAAATCCCCAATGATGAATGCGTTGCAGCGCGTGTTCCTAAATTTGACGCCTTCTAAAGACAGAACGTTCTCTGATTTAAATAATTGAACAATACAATGCATATCGTAGTTGCAAATTCCGGCTTAGAAGTGGGCTATAAAACACCTCATATTTTCTTGACGTTCTAAATAAATGATGTAAATAACACAATTACCTCATGTCGAGTAAATGCTAGACCGTATATTTTGGCAATTCAAATGGTAATGTTTTCTGAAATGCGTGTTGCTCTGAAATGCATATTTCAGACATAACAACAAACGTTCCTCTCGATATCATCCTTTTTGTAGCATTTAAGTAGTTGCCAATGTGCGTTTACACATTGAATATTTAGCATGCTATAACTAACTATAATTTTTGTGCTTTCATGGAAAACGAAACGAGTTCATTACATGCTTCTTGTTTGAGCATACAACCATGACTACAAATTTCAAAGCATAGATCTGTGCATGGTTTGTCATGTTTTTGACACCACAGAATGCTTATACTTAAATATGTTTTAGTGTGGAAGTCGAATTAGTTATCATATTTTTCGTCTGATGATTAGTCTATCTGATGATCGTAAGGAGGGTATTCCATGAAGCAATAAGTAACTATTGTCTTAATTTCCAGAGGTTCTTGCTTTAAATTTTGTTTCTAAGCTCGCCTATAGTATTAGTAGGCTTGAGTACTTTTAAGTTTTAATTCCAAAATTAGTCACCTGTGAAATAATACTTGTTGCTTATGCCCAAACTATTATAGTTGTTTGTCATGTTTGTGACACAACAGAATGCATATACTGAAATATGTTTTATTATGGAAGTCGAAATTATGACAATAATTTTTTTTAAAAATTCCGTCTGATGATTGGTCTATCCGATGATCGTGAGGGTATTCTATGAAACTATTAGCAGAAGTTGCATTTCCAGAGGTCTATGGTTTGAAATTTGTTTATAAGCTCGCCTGTGTTACAGGCTTGAGCATTTTGAATTCTAAAGATAGTCGCCCGTGAAACAATACTTGAATATACACATATTTGTAAATAATGCATTGCAAATACTTTTTAATACGTCAAGATCGTATCAAGCATTGAATATGCAAAGATAGCAATCTCCACCCAATGACTGTAGCATGATATAAGTATGTCAGCACTGACAGCCAATACGTTTGTAATTCACAATAGCGGAAATCCCATATACCCTATTGCTATTAACACACATATCATCATTGTTGATATCAGTAACATATTACAATATCAATTTTCTAGCTAATATTCGCGTCAGCGGTGTTGAGAGGCATATTATGGGAGTTGGGCGTCAATAATAGAGCGGTCAATAGCATGACATGTAGACAGGGGAGCTTAAAGTATTAAGGAGGATCTACAGTTTGATTATTTGATGAGCGAAATATTCCAGGTATAAACGACAAATCCTAGCAGGGTTTTCTGTCACGACCAAGTAAAATATTTTTTTAAACGAAAAACAATACCTGATACAGCCTATATTCTACATTGATAATGCTAGAAAACACAAGCCCTCATAAAGTCAAGAGGAGTGAAGGGGTAAGACCAAAGACAAAAATACCCTAATTCTACTTTGGGGAGCTGTGACGGGAAAAGACAACGGTTGACATAATATGTAGATGTTAACTTTAGGCTGGAAATCAATAGCCCTTGAGTTTACGGAAAGTAGCCTAAATAAAAAAAAAAGCAATACGATCTATAGCAAGTAAAGAAAATGAAAGCATGAACGTATGTACGTTTCTGTTGCTACTACTATCGTTTTCAGAAGCAAATGTTATCACAAATTAAACACTCTTGCACTTAACGGTTTAGTCCTTAAATTAACAGTGACACTGAAACCCTAAGGGATATTACCAGCGGTCACGCATGATTTTCGAATCGCCAAAGATTATGAAAGTTACTGAAAACTTATTGCAAGCGACTTTGATTGTTTTATATATGGGTGACGTCACGATCCCCTAACATCAGATGAAATTAAGACAAATTGTTACTGACATCTGACTTCAGTGGGACTTCAAGTGGCCAGTATGTCTGATACACTGATAAGTTTCACCAATTCTTGTAGACAGACATTTCGGTCACAGCACTTTGATGAGTGCGCCGATCCCAAACTACCTAAAAGACCTGGTAAAAACCAATACTGGGAACGGATATATAGAATAAATATTCGACAGAACACGAAATTGAAAATCAAAAGGCTTGATGAAAGAGTTCTTGACAACCACCTGATGCAACGATGCCCCCTTAAAACTCAACATGTCAGACAATATAGTAACAAGACAACAGAAAATACCGTGTATGATTGCAGAATGTGCAAGATTCCTGGATGTTCGCAGATCGATTGCACAAACCGCCTGACGAACCGCTCGCGCTCATCTTACAGAATTTGTACTATAATGGTTGATATTACTTTATTGGTGCAATCTACACGGAAGTACAAATCCAGATCGCCAGATGCGGTCTACGGAGATGCGGATCCCAGATCTGGATCTCGGAGATGAGCATGCATCTGGATCTGCACTCCGTGTAGATGTGAAATTGTTCTGAAATTTGACCGCAGTTGATTAAATACTTGACAGTCCAGATTCGGTGTCCTATTGAATTCTGGAGTTCAACAGATATGGAACATTCCTGTTCTATCGATACTGGTCACTGTATCAACGGGAATCCAACATAAGTTACTACATAGATATGATCCGAGTACTTCTAGTCCGCTCGTTTGGTTACGGGACCAAACGAAGGACTCTACTAAGTGGAACTGCGGCGAGATACACTGAACAGAGATACAGCAAGCTCGTAGGTGCAATAATAATTCCTTACAAACTTTTCAATTGAATCACGTTTATCTATCAAGTCCAATCACATACGAATGTTTTAAACTCAAGAAATCAGACATGATATCCAGCACCATTGGGACTGTCTTTTACTTCGATGACACAAGATGAATATTTCAATCTTAAATTTCTACAAATGAGACATTATTCCCATGCCAAGGCTTATGTTTAAATTTATGCTACCAACAAGGAAATAATTGCATGTTGTCACGCTGGATTCTTTAACAGCTTAAATTAAGTGACATCGTAGATGACAAGTTTTGGAATCTGACATAATACGTGGGAACACAAACAATATGTTCCGTTGTTTTTAACAGCATAACTAAATAGCAAAATTAACCCTTCCAATCTGATGCAAAGGAAATATCAGATAAGAATGCCAAGCTACTGAATGTCAGACATCGTCTCCCTAAGGTGTCTCCAGGTTCACGACAACCTCTGCTCCTGCACCTGGTAATATTACATCTGTCATCAGAGCAGATACCAAACGGAAACCACCCTTCAACTCTGTATCTGTTTCGACTACAATTGAAGGAATTTTCGATTTCGATTTGGAAAGGTAATGGGAATGACATGGCGGGACCTCTGGGATACATTTTTCTTCATATTATAACTAATTTTGAATAAATTCAAGACAAGAAGTCCCTCAAATAACACATTGGCTTTGTTTGTTTTGCAATGAAATCCTTTATATAAAAAAAAACCTCCTGCATTTTATTAGGCACTGTGTTGATACAGTATACACATCATGGAATTTATAAAACAAAACATCAATGTCGTGCAACAATATCCTGAACAGAAATAGCTGGATTATTACCGCAATCCCAGGATGGACGTTAGGTATCATCGATAGCTTAAAGTACGACAGGGCGTTTGCAAACACCTCTTTGGGGACGATGCTGACAATTTCCAGATTTTGGAACTACCTGAATACGAATGTTGTTCTGCTTTCAATCCAATTAGCTTCCTTATAAACTCATGTTCAGCATGAAATAACTCGATAGTCATAATCATCAAGAGAATAACATCTTTTATCCCATCCCAAGACTGTCAATCAAGTAAATACCATTGTTATGAGATAGGGATTAATGATTCATCTTACTGCAATTCAATACGAAGAAACAAAATAGGGTCGTTGTTCTTAATATGTCCTTCATCAACATCGAAATGGCGCAAGTTCCAGCGGTAAGGTGAATACAGAGATTTGTTGACCATTTCTACAGTAGATGGCCCGGGTAGATGGCCGGCCAGGTAAACAGGACCTATCTTCAACATGTTCAAGTTTCAACAACGCTCTGTTGCTTTATCATATCAATTCAATTTTGTGCCGTAAAGGCCTAACGGCCACGGAAAATTACCCAACGTAGACATTTCATAGGGTTAATGTAGTGGTTTTAACAACATGTTCCTTTACATGTTAAATCTACTTCACCGGCTACAAAGTTGAAATTAAAAATAATAAATAAATAAACAAACAAACAGCTTAATATGTAGAGTACCTTTGGTCACCTCTTCTTTGCTTCACATATTGTTTTTATATAAATACAACGTCCCCTTACATGACCACAAATTGTGGCTAAACCACCAACTTAGGGCGTGTTTCCGATGAACTC
>JXSR01S020448.1:37240-55456 GCA_000969725.1 Ophiothrix spiculata | reverse complement strand
CCCCCCCCGGATCTTTGCCTAAGTTAATCGGTTAAGTGTGGTAATAAATGTTCAGTGCGTTTAGTACACTCGATTTCCATTGAAACCGTGATCAGTCCTGTAAAAGTCTAAAAAGTATGGTATCGAACTTCTTCGACATACCGCCATGTTTTTCCCATAAGCCATTGCAACCCTATAAAGAAATATATAAGATTTTTCAAAACCAACTATATACGTATATGTTTCATATTTGTAGAACATGTCGTTAAAGTGTTAACCTATGAGTCAGAATTTAATTATCGTAACTCAGATATAAATTTACACAAAATAAAATTGAAGGTATTAATTTTTTCCTAATAACTCCACTCAAAATCATAATATTAAAATTCTGCCTCATACATTTTTAGAGAACCACTTCAGCTATCTATACCACAAGTATAAAACATATAGTTATACAGTTAGTGTACTTATGTATTTCTGTATAAATTCGCAATGAATTATATGGGATTAACATAGCGTTATGTCGAAGAAGTTCGATAACGTACTTTCTAGACTTTTACTGGACTGGTGATTAAAAGTAAAAACTTTGTAAATAAATTGGTTAAAAAGATATTTAACTGAATTTCTATTTATTCTAGAAACTGGTCTACATACGGCTGTGAAAAGACGGTTAGCGAGAGTTCTGCACACCATACGTCATGCTATTGCAACCATACTACAAGTTTTGCATTGCTAATGCAACTCAGGCCATATGAGGTAAATTTTGGCTGCTAGTTGTCAGAAGTTTATTCTAATATTGTTTCCAATTAAGATAGTTGCACAACTAGCCAACTGTAATAAAACAAAAATAGACCGATTAATTTTGTTTATCCTATATATAGATATCGAAAACTGACGAAATAGCACTGACTTGGATAACTTACATCGGCTGTTCAATATCATTGCTTCTCATGGTATTCACCACTTACATATACTGGTATTTACGGTAAGTATTTTATACCGTTTTAAAGATTTCCTTCCGAGCAAAACATTATTTTCATTATATAATACATTAATGTTACCTCATCTCTTGTATTGTAATTTGATTTGGTCAGATTCAAACAACTGTCATCTGAATACTGTTCATCTCAAACAAAAGCGTATTATGAGAATCTGCTCAAATTCTCATTGGCTTGAATACACTCCACCATTATTTAAAAAGTTCAATACTTTGACCATTTATGATATCCATAAGTTGGCTCTATGTTTGTTTATGTATAATTACTCTAATTACAACCTTCCTGATACTTTTTCAGATTATTTTATACGCAACAGATCTATTCACAATTATCCTACTCGTAATTCTTTACTGTATCGTCCTTTTAATTTCAAATATGATCTTGCCAGAAACACAATCAGAAGGCAGGGCCCTTTGCAATGGAATATGATTGATAAAGAACTTCATAATGCCAAGACAAAACACATGTTTAAAAAAGGGCTAAAGTCATACTTATTGTCTCTGTATTAATCCTGAATTCTTTTGTCAGTATACATCATATATTTCCAGTTGATATGTTGTAATTTGAATTTATTGCCATCACATTAGCCAACATCATTTGTTTGCACCTGTCTCGTCATGTCTGTCTGAACATTGTCCTGTCCTTTGTTTGTAGCTTGTCTTCATATATATTACTTATAATATATAAGAGAGTATTTATATCTATGTAATACTAAGGTGACCAAGCTTAACGAGCTCTGCTCACATTTGGTTTTCCTACCAATGATATGTATTTATATATATTCTATATTATATCTTATTTGGTGAAATAAAACTGAACTGAACTGAACTGAACAAGTATCAACTGTTTTATTTTGTATTTCTACATGTTCTATTTTTTATTTATAAAAGACGCCGCGACAGATCGCCAAACTAAAATGTAATAGCAAATATTTTGTATATCTGTAATGACCCCAATCTCGTGAACGTACATCATGGTAAAGAAACAGGTACAACGATCTGTAACTCCAAAATGACACCTTCAACCTGTTGATATTTTCAATATTTATAAGAGATGTATTCTGAACAAACAATAATATACCACTTTCGTATGTCCCATAATGCATCTTGATAGTACGGTAAAAATCAGTTGACCATATTATTACGTTTAAATGACGTCATGCGCACAACGTAGTAATATGGTCGTTTGCGCTGAAATGTCCGTATTTGCGGTACTTTCAAGATGCATTGTTACGAAACTGGTCTATAAGAACTTGAGCAATATTGTCTTCTACAGGATGTTCCTCTGGTCTGACAGGATCTTTATTCATCAAAACCTGATATTATCCATCATACTAGCTCAGTGTTTATTCCTAGGTGGCATCGATCAAACTGAAAATGAGGTAACATAGATTGTGCAATTTTGTTTTGCGTATAGAATCATGTAATGTGGTTTTTGAATTTGTTGTATTTCCCCTATAACAAGAAAATGAATATTTGTATTGATGAAACAAACGATCAATGGCTCAACATTGAGATGGTCTGATCACGGTTTGAACTAAAAAAACGGCTGACTCTAAAGTTCTAACCGCTCGAAATAGTAGTAATTATATTCATCCTTGCCAAGACACACCTTTATACAAACCACTCACTGTAACCAAATCCTACTGGGAATTTTTTTTTCTATCCACATAAAATAAGAAACAATATTCTCATTTTGAACATATCAAAGTATGTATGTTATTTAAAAATTATGAATCTAGAATTAAGAATCATGTCAATGCTTGATATTGTTTATGTTTTGCTGTGTTGTTGATCTTGAATGTACTGATGTTGTTTTTTAATTACAAAAACCACAGAAAACTTGTAAAATCATCGCCATATTCCTCCACCTGTTCTACTTGGCTGTGTTTTCGTGGATGTTGGTGGACGCATTTTATCTCTACTCTAAGATAGTCCGGGTAAGTAAAGTGTAACATAATGTTTACCAAATTGTGTAATCTTACTCATCATGCGCAGACAGTCATCTTGCATCATACGCACATGTCTTATATAATGAACTTGAAGAAGTTATATATGTGAAGGGAACAAGAATAAATACAAAATATTAATTTCTTCAAAATACAAACAGCTATTGTTGTCTTTGATTGCTTAAATGGTGTATTTTCCGAGTATATGTAATGTTTCAAGCGTAGAAACAATAATGGCTTTGGTATTTTCGTGGTATCCTCTCGAACAGTACTTTATGAAGACTGAGAAGCAGTTGTCCTGCACAGTATTCAAAATTATTTTAAATCGTTTTTGCCAATTTGGTTTTTCTAAACTTGCCTAGCCACATTATATTCCCCAATAAAAAAAGGGAAAGTATGGCATAGTATATACCATTTTAAAGCTTAGAATGTGAAACATTCAAATTTTGCAAAAAAAATAATGTTAATGAGTGTCAAACCATGAATATAGGTAGCGAAATGACAGGTTCAACCGACCTGCATATTAACATGATTAAGCACAATCAACACATTTGTTTTTCGGTTCTTCAGGTGTTTGGAACAGAAAACACGCAATTGACTTCGTACATTGTTATGGGATGGGGTGTCCCTATAATGATAACAGCAATTTCCTTTGGAGCTGGTTACGATGGATATGGTTCAGAACGAAGGTACGCACTTTGCCTTTTACCATGAGTAATAGAAAAACAATAAGTTAACCAGAGTTAACAACCAAACACCCTAGGGGTAGGCTGCCGGTACATTACCTGTGGTCACCTACATTATTTGAACACAAAGGTCACCAGACTGTCTTTCCGGTTGTTCTCCACTTTTCCCTCACTTAGCTTGCTTCTTTGCTTCAAAACTGGTCCACCTTGGCACTGTCTGCATTCCACTGTAGGTTTTGGGAGGCGGAGCCAACGCATGGAGACGTTGGTACGTCATGGATGTCCCACCTAGGCAGGCTCTGCAGTTTAATGAGTGTGGATTTGCGTCATCAGTGGACTCTATTTTTCTTAGGCTTTGGTTTTTCTCCAAATTGCCTCTTCCTTCCCTCATTGCTATTTTTCTGTTTTTCTATTTTCGACCGGAATGGCAGTCAACATTCAGATACTTTGCCCATTTTACATTTCCTTACCATCAAATTCATAAGCTTACTAACCTCGGTAACTTATATCCTCCTGATTCCACTTGTTGTGTCATGTGTTTTTTATCTTCCTGCGTTAAAGAATTAGTTTTGCCTGCTCGTTATGTCGGGATACATATTTTGTTTATTTATTTAGTCCTGTTATGTCCACACCTTTAGCTGTTATTATTATGATATTTTTTTAACCATTCATTGTTAACGCCTTTTTAACTTTTTTATCTTATCTATGCAAAAATGTCTCAAAACAAAGTATTGATTAACTGTTGTTGAAATGAAAATCTTAGTTTAATTTGTGTTGTAAAGCGCATAGATGCCTTTGCTTTTGCGCTTTATAAATTGAATTATTATTATTATTTTATTATTAAACAAATAACATCGTAATACAGAGATTGTGGGTTTTAGCCCCGGGCCGGGCGGTTTTCGTCTCCTTGTTTCCTTGAGCAAGAAACTTTACTCTACTTGCTCCGTGATCGGACAGTCACGTAAAGCCGTGGGTCCCCTGTGCGAATAGAGTCCTTCGTCGGGTATGCATGTTATGCAAGTACTTTTATCATTGATTGATTGATTGATCATGTAATAATTATTTCAAAAGTAGAGAATTTGTAATATATTGCAATGTTCTTCGTATGTTTCATTGACGATTCTTAATCACTCTTGTTTCAGCTGCTGGTTAGACACAAATTCTGGACTTATTTGGGCGTTCGTTGCACCGGCCTTGTTTGTCGTTATGGTGAGCTCTTTGTTGCATATAATTTGTTTATTAAAATGGTTTTGATTCAACTAAAGGTTTACATAGTGTGTGCTCTCAGAAGAGAAGTTATTGTATGTATCCCATCATGCATTGCTTCTTCTGGGATTGTTTGTATGGGAAATCATGTGAGTAGTTAATGTTAAAATGCCTATAAATCAAAGGTAATTATTGTAATCTTGCATGATGGGCATGTTTTATCACTAACTACTCACATGACTTGCTGTACAAAATTTCCCATAGGAAGCAATGCATGATGGGATACGCATTGTATATCTTTGTTCTCAGTATGTACGCTCGTATCTCACCTGTCAAAATGACTAGCCTAGATTCTTTGTAAGAATCCACAAAACTATTTCAATCACCGATGAGCATTGTTTTTATCTCCTTAATTTTATTTCCCTTAAAAGACACCCGTTTATTAAAAGGAATAGACTTTTGGAACCATTTTTCTACCACAGGTGACTTTTATTTAGGACCTATCTTTTAATGAGTTCACTTAACTTTGATATAAGAAGTTAAAGCTAAAAATTTAAAGTTAGAGTTAAGTAAAAAATGTGTTTTCGTAGATTTTTCAAAAATGGATTAGAATCAGTAAATATGAAAAACGAGTTGAATTTAAGACTAGAAATCCTAAATCCAAAAAGGGGCAACGTTGTTATGAAGCAAAGTCAAACGTCAGTATGACTATCGTTGTCAAACATTTAGGATTTATACTTATAACGTATCCTACTCACAGCATAACGGTCTGGTCAATGATGCATTATACGTCAAATATACCCGTATATTGGGTTTAAATAAGATTGCATTTCCGTATATGCGCAAGTTATATATTATGTTATATCGTGGGTGATTTTAATATTGATCTACTTACGCATGATACGTTATAGTTATCGTAGTTCTCTGATCATGACTATCTCAGTAGCAGTATCAAAAAGGACAAAACAAACAAACAAACAAACAAGAAAGCCGATGTCAAAGACTTTGTCATGGTTGGAGCACGCAATTTCCCAGGTAACTGTGCTGAATTTTGACAACACAAAACACAATAATCTTCTAAAGTATTTTATCTGTTATCTCTTTATGACATGATAATTTAAATTTCCAGGTAAATTTGATCATTCTGGGTTTGGTAGTACGTATCATTGTTAAAGCGTCCAGATTACAGGCGGATGTAGCAGATCAATATTATCACATCAAGTAAGTAAGGGTAAAGGGGTTGTTTTGTAGTTGAATACATAACACTTTTAAAGCATTTCTGAAGAGATAAGAATTTCACCATGAACTCTATGGCTTGTTCGCTCCATGGAATTATCTACTACTTCCATGTTCGCTCTGACTATTGTTAAGGGAATGTCGGAGTCAAGCAGCCTCTGTCGTTAGACACTGACACAAGATGGATTTCTCGTCCTATGTATTTGTTGAGTTGGCTGTTAGCTGTGCTGATGTATATCTTTTAAAGCATTGTGCAAGTATCTATTTAATGATGATATTTACGCGTATCCTTTGTAACGAGCCTGTTACCTTCTGAGCTATAAGGAATGCAAGTTAATGGATTTCACGGGAACAGCATATTAAAGTTTATATCGTGCTTAAAGATATACTTTAAAATCTCAATATAGTGCACCTTTCCCCGTTGCTATTTTGTCCCATATTTTTTATATGGTTTATAAGATATGTAATTGATTGCCTGTTTCTGATATATAACGAATGTAACTTTCATTTTAGCATCTGATTAGTGATGTATACCTCTCGGTATTGTGATAAGGAACATGTTTAGGAGCAAAACATGAGGTGCACTATATCGAGATATTAAAGTATACCATATTCGGTACTCAATGGATTCGAAATCCATGTGAGATAGGAATTACAAAGCCCGCCACAAAGAATGAAGGCTCCAATGTAATAATATAATATTTTCATACAGCATGCGCTGCTGTTTAGTCAGAAGTTTGAAAGTGACATATCTTTTAATTATTTACTAATGTTAAAGTATATCCTGAACTAGTGAACGAAATATCATTATTTGTTTCAAATTTGTTAAAGGGGCAATTCATGATCCACTTTTTACGCTCAAGAAATTGAGTTTTTTAGCTAATAAGAATCCTTGAGTGATATATGTTACAATCCCCAACCCATTCTTTCAAAAGTTCTTGCATTTTTTAGAAAAGTGAGAAAAATGTTTCATTTTCTAATTATTGTCGGGTCCCCGACAGTAATTACAACACAGTAGCCTATGGAGATTTTTTAAATGCTGAAAACTTGTAACTTGAAAACGGATGGTCGGAATCAAGTGAAATTTTCAGAGTACATTTATGTTGTATTCTTCTTTTCATTTGGCTAGAAAAAAGTTTCAAAATCATGAATTGCACCTTTAATGGTCATGTGACTTATCTCTTTGAATCATTTAGGAATGGAATCAAAACTGCCGCTGTTCTTTTGCCGATCATGGGTGTCACGTGGTTATTTGGTCTGCTAGCTGTCAACAATGACACCATTGCCTTCGCTTACCTGTTTACCTTATTTAATTCATTTCAAGGAGCTGTTGTATTCCTTGTGTACTGTTTTTTCAGTAAGGAGGTAAATACACTCACAACTTTTCTCTTATTCTTCTCACTTATAAACTGAGACTATAATAGTCTCAGCTTATAAAACTGTTTCTTTGTTAGGGTGTGGATGTGTGGAATAAGAGAGTTACGGGAGCGGTGATTCATGATATATAATCTGATATTTGCTTATGTTTGTTCATGTTTAGTTTAGTAGTTCTTAATGTAAGCATGATGAGGGGGCACAACATCTCCTCAGGTTTATAGTTGTGTCTATGAAGAACTAAATTACATGTGCACGTAGCAGAATTAATCACACACGTTACGGACTCGGGAGGTTGTGGGTTCGAGTCCAATTCATTGCAAGTTACTTTTGTAGTTAATAAATATTCGTGTATGATTGTCTATTATTAGGTTCGTACTGCATGGAATAAGAAGCGACAGCGTGATGAGTCAATTAAAATTGCAACCACGACTATTCCCGAGGGCGCCACTGTTAATGTGAGTTTCTTCCTTCATTAAATCAATAAAAATTTGAACATTTTTATACAGATATGAATAACTGTACATGTCTTGATTGACCATTTACTATGTTTATATTATACAAATATTGACTGCTCTTGAGGGAAATAGTAAAAGCTATTGCCCCAAGATCATCTTGAGACTATTTGCCCGAGGCTGAAGGCCGAGGGAAAATAGTAGCCCTTTTGTCTCAAGATGATCGAAGGGAAATAGTTTTTACTATTTCCAGAATGACAGCGCAGTCAACATTTGTTTTATATACCAAGTCTATTTTAAGCATAATACTGCCGGGCAATAGTAATACTGTTCCCCTCTGAAATCGGCCTGAGGGGTATAAAAAAGTATATATTATCGATGAATTTTGAAATAAACTATGATGGATTTTGAAACAAACTATCCTGCGCTAATTCTTAATAAAATAACATTTCCTATTTACAGGAACATGGTATAGTTGTCTTTACATTCGCGGGAGGTCCTGAGACAAACAGAAAGTCCCCTATTCCACCTTCACCATCTCTGAACAGAAATTCAAAACAAAAGGATGACTTGATAATTGAAGAATGCGAGGAGATGGATTTACAGATACCGACTAAGGATGAGTTTATGAAAAGGAAGGAAACAAAATATGCTCAACCAAATGTCCCTGAAAACAAGGATGACAACGTAGAAGAACAAACCGAGGAAGGAAATAACTCAAAACGTCCTGAGAGTCAGGGAAGTAGACCGGTATCAAGCACGTCACAAATGACCCCTGACCTTGAATACCCGGATGATGACCTGGAAGACATTGAGGATGAAATAATGCAATTAGACTCGCCAGGAGAGAAACCTACCCCGGCAGAGAAAGACACCAAAACTGAGAATAACCTCCAACAAAACACAAGTAAAGATGATAATTCTGAAAATAAACCCTGCAACGAACAGAACGAACAGAGTACAGCGGAACCAGAGCTTGAACCTGACTATGATAACTTTGCACCACCACCTGATATGACCAATGAGGAACTTGACGACGATAATGATCTTGGCCGACCAGGAAGTAGCATGCGCAAAAGCCCTCTGGACACTGATGACGGTAAATTAATTTCATTTATCTGTGTTTTATAATACTTGTCTGTTCCAAATAAAAACAGCATTCTCGACAAACGTCACTCTCTCAACTTCATAATAAATGGTTTGCAATTTTACTCTTGGCCATTACTTCGTAAGAAAACATACTTGGAATTCTAATGTGAGGGTAAAAAAACACTGGAAATTATAATCTCATGGTAAAAGAAAAGTAAATGAGAAAGAAAGAGAAGGATAAAATTCAAAATTCAGCAAGAAACCGGTGAAGAATTCGACCCAAACTGGAAAGATTATACAGTATCAACCTTGCTGTGGACCATTTTATATCTTGTAAGATTTGAAATGAGAGGAAACTTGTTTTGGGTCTAGAAAATAAACAAATTCTACCGGGAAATCTTTATGACGCACCGAGAAAAACCGTAAACAAAAAGAAAAAGAACAAGTTAAACACCCACAAAAGTTTCCTGTTACGCTCCTGATCAAACGTTTTTCTTGTTCTGGTTATTTGTTACAGTATCTGTACATTCGAAGTCCCGGATATCGTCGGTAAGTGAGAGGAAATACGTACAGCAAAATTGTGAAATATATATGTAAAATAAAGGATGGATAAGGGTAATACTGTGTTTGTGCTGTTTCAAAATTTTGCAAATAAAATGTTGAGTATATGTAGATACAGTACCTTTGTCTGTGACAATATACAAGAATAATTATAAATGACAAAATTCCAATTCGTTCACAGCAGAATATCGTAGGTCACATTTTGAAAATCTGTATTTAGAAGTGACTCACCCAGACTCAAAATTGGAATTAAAAGGCCGGGGTAGACTCAACTGGCACAACTATTTTTGCATTCTGTAATCTGTAATCTTTATTTCCATTCAAAAAGGTTACAACACATTTAAAATAACAGCAAAATAAAAATACAAATGGAGGAGTAGACCAGAAAGCCAATAAGTCCAGAAAATAGCCTACCCCTTACATCAAAAAACTTACAAACCCGAACGCACAAACAAGACAGGCACAAGGATACCAAAGAACTCGAAAGAAAGAAAAAAGGCCAGAAATAACTTAATCATGAATGTAGTTTAGAATAAAAGATTCTTTAAATTTATTGCGAAATTGTTTGATTGATATGGATTCTTTAATATTGTTTGGAAGCGAGTTCCAGAGAATGGGACCAGTTGTGCGGATAGCACGGTCTGAAAAAGATTTCTTATTTTTTGTGATATTCAAATTATTGACATGTCTTGTTTGATAGTCATGGATCTGACTCTCACTCTCAAACTACAGTAATTGTATAAACCATGTTAACACTTAACTGCATAAGGTACCCCACACTTCCGTTAGTGCATAAGGGGGGGGGGGGGTCTATAGTACCCCCTCCCTCTTATAAAAAACACTTTCACGCCCATATATAGGTACACTTATCACAACCATATTTCAGAAAAAAAGTATACGATTTTCGTCGCGCGACTTCTCGATTTTGGCCAACATTTGAAAAACCCACTTCCCGAAGGAATTTTCCAATAAAATTTGGCTCAAATTAGGAGATCATGAATACATTGACATTGCTGAAATACAATTTGGAAAATTTTACTCCGGGTGGTTTTATGGGCTAATCATTTTTTTTTCCGCAACCCCAAAAATGCTAATTTATGCTAATTAGCTCAAAAACGACGCGGTCGATCTCATTTTTTTTCGCCAAAAGAAGCGCAACTACTATTTAAAAAATTACATAAATTAACAGCCCGAAATATCGCGGCGTTAAAATACGAGAACCGAAAAAACAAATGTTGAGCACCATGGTACCCCCTCCCCCCTTATGCAGTTAGGTGTCAGAGTAGTGTACATTTCAGGAAACAGATTTATATTCTGAACATCATGGTAGTGACAATTTTTTTAAATCAAAAATGAGTAAAAATGTCAAAAACATGACTTTAGAAAAAAATATAATTTTCGACCCATTTTTGGCATATTTTCAAAACTTAAGATACAAATTAAATTTTTTGAGAAATTATTCACAGGGAACAAATGAATATTTCATTAATTCAAATTTCAGTAAGTGGCGGGTTAGTGACAAGAAAATAACAAAAAACGACTACGATTAAGAGAATTCTAGTTTTATCAATCTCTCATCATTGTTGCATTATGACAAATTGATCATTTTCTCAAAATATTTTCATATAGAAATTCACTTAGTGATGTCAAAAGACAAATATCAACTAGTCTAAGGAAAAGATAAGTCTGAATACTTTATTTGTGTGAATTTGAAAATATTTTATAAACATCTTCATAATCTGTAATCTTTTTAGAGTTAAGAATATATTTTTAGTAAAGACCGTTAATTCCATCATTTTTTTACCAAATATTCCTTCCAGAAGCTGTTTTCTCAAGATTATTCGGCGCTACTTTCCACTCATTTTGTCAGAGCTCCTGTCGATATTCTGATTTTCTAAATTTCTTTTTGATTTTTATTTCCAGGCGCGATCCGAGAAAGACAGCTCTCCTACGTTTGAACTACCGGGTGCAATAGAATCATAAAAGCTCAAGAATATTTACATATGCTGACGTTAACAAGTCTGCAAATAAACTTCAGTTATATATATAATTTTTAGCTTTTGTTAACTGTGTGTCAATACTTGGGTGTTTTCAAAGTAACGTTTGTGACTGAAAAATTGGAAAATTTCACTTTTAAATGGCCACAGAACCTAGAATAAACATTATATCAACGAGTTTGTTGTTGATAATGGTGCTCACTGGTGGGATCAAGACATGCAGGTGTTTAAAGATTACAATAATTTCCAAAATGCTGAATAAAGTTCATGTAACGTTCGGTAACGTTTGTGACCTCGCACGGAAATGGTTTTTTGCTCCAAATGACTTCAAAGTAAAATTTCTTTGACATGTTTGCGAATTTTTTATTGCGCCTTTCGCAGATGATGGGTAATATATTTACAAATAGTTCATAAAAGTGGTAGGACATTCTTTCGTCAGGATTTCTTTTAATGCAATGTTTTGTTTGGTAACGTCTGGTAACGTTTGTGACATTTTGGTGTAACTTTTTGGTAACGTTTGTGACATTTTTGAATGAAAACATGTGCTCATTCATGCACGGGCAGAAAAAAAATCAAAATTTCTGATTATAAAATACTTTTCACGTACCGAGTGACAAATGTATGACTGAAAAAAACTGCTCATATGGTCGAATAAAAAAGCTGATTTTTTGTTTGAAATCAAAAAAGGTTTAGTTTTCACAGGAATGAGCCACTTTTTAAAATATCAAATGTAAAGGGTCTCATATTGTTAATGTTATGTAAATTCATAAATATATCAAATGTGTTCGAACCAGCCGAAAATGCGGCAAAATTTAATTTCCACTACAAGTATAATGCAAAGGTAGTGATTCTGCAAATTAATTTTTACACATCAGATCAAAAGTTCCATTTCAAGATTATTATCCGGAGTATGAAAAATATGCATTTGTTCTAAGTACCAAGATAGCGCATTTACGGTTGGTTTGAGATGAATGTTCATAAATGTGCAATATGTCGTAGTTATTCGCTGTCCAAATGATATGGATTAATTTCTCTAGAAACTGGTCCTCACTACTCACGTGTCTCATGCAATCAATTTAAATACTCCACTCAAAAAGCATTCAAGAAGTGTTATGTAATCACCGTGAGCTGTGTGTGTAGTGTGGAACAGATGCTAAGGCTGTTGCAGAATCACTTCGACAGCGAAATGATAGCATGTTGTCAATTAGGTCTAGAATATTAAAAGAACAAATGTGGTGTCAATTAAAGCAATACTATTCTGTTGGACGCACTGATGTCACAGACTAGAATCCTGTCATCTGATTGGTCAATTGAGGCTGTTCCATGTTACTCCCTGGCGTGAGGTCAATGAAAAAGTCTACAAAATTTACATTTTCATCTAAATTAATTTTTGTATCAACCCCTTTCTTTGATATATTGTTCAAAAATGTGTCTTTCATCTTTATTGTTAGTAAATATTAATGAATCAGAGCAGAAACATAAAATATTGTGGAAATATTGGTTCACTTCATAGACATCGCACAGTAAGTTTCACTCCAGTAACAAGGACTGAATACGCCAAATTCAACAACTGTGTCCGACAGAATATATAAGGTTTTGATCAGAAATGGTTTGAGTAACAACAGCGTAAAATGAAGGAATATGACTATTTAAAACGTTTTCGAGTGTATTTTGTCAAAAGCTTGTTTTGCCAAAGAAAAAAATGGTTAAAAACATATTCGTGCTTTCCTACAATTTTCGGATCATTAATTCATGGCCATAACAGAAAAAGTAAGCATATTTAAGCCAAATCGTTTGGAAGGTATTTATATCAAAATATCTACCAAAACAAACCAAATAAACTAAAAAAAATCAAAAATCAAATGTCATGGATGACAGGGGTGCGATTATTTGAACACGTTATAGTATTGCTTTAAGTATAGTAGGAAATGTATACGGCTCATTGTAACTATTGTTAACTTAGTATCATTTGGATATGAAATATCGGAAGTACAAGGTACCTAGCTATTGTAAATATGATGTCAATTAGATATAAAATACCAGACTTTATCAACTTTAATAGTGTCAGTTGGTATATAATATCGAACGTACAAGTGTATATTGGTAAAGAATATCAGGCGCATAATAGAAAAGTTATCTTGATATCAGTCGGGTATTGAGAGAGAAAGGTAATCTAGCTATATTGAGCTTTTTATTTGAGAGGGAGAAATGTCATTACAAGTTTTTGCAAACTTACATGTAACAGGCTCACATAAGTTTTGGCATACATGAGGAGTAGAGCTTTTAACAATACATTAGCTTTTACTTACTCGATCATCTTTACGATGGTGTCAACAGTATACTTCAAAAAGTTCGCGCCTATTTATCATTTTAGACGAATCGATTTTGTTCAAATTGTCAAATTAAATTTGAAAATATGTTTATCAAATTAAATTTGGAAATATGTTTATTAAATGAAATTTGAAAATATATTTATCAAATTAAATTTGAAAATTTGTTTGTTAATTATTAGTGACAATTTTATTAACTGGTGCGGTTTTGCCTGTGAAAATAGCTGAGCACTTGTGTATTGAGTATTTTTCTTTGTATGTCGTATATAAGGATTCGTTAGTTTCTATTTAAATTAAGAATTCCATCAAGGCAGAAAAATGTTTTTGTTTAAACAAAATTAAAATACGATGATGTTAATTAGATCGTTATAATTATTGTGAATAACCAATTTCTGTAGTTGAAATAGTGTATCGATTAGGTCGAAGAGTAAAATATAAACAAGGGAGGTGGTGAGTCAATAGAATATTAATAAATGCATCGAGAAATTAACAGATTCATGGTGCAATTATCACTGTATTAATCCAAGTCCAACATACAAATTGTCTTCATTTCATGTTAAATAATTCACAACAATCGAATATCTTTAAAAGAATTCAAGATAATGACAATGAAAGTGAGGCTATTATTAACGCATGATTATAAATTCATAAGTTGGCGCTTGTTTAGTGTACATAGAGCAGATGTGGATATTCTCATCCGATATGTTTAAAGAATGGTCACTTCAAAAGAATAAGTGGAGAAAATCACCACATCGTCATGTTTTTATATTAAGACATGGCATAAGACCATTTAAAGGATGTTTTTGAGGAAAACTAGTCATGATTCGTTATTCGAAAATATTTGAATCATTTTAATATATTATGCCAAGGATGGAAATATTAATTGGAAGTATCTGGCTTGTTCTAATGGTAAGCATTATTTATCGTTATTTTATGTGCCGTTCTTATTTTTCAGGATTAATCCGAGTTGATTAATTTTGTGTTGTTGTTAAAAACTGTCCATTGTCTGTGCGCAAAATGTGGTGGAACGGAATAGCTACTATTATAAAAAAAGATAAGATAATGATGTAGCTGTTGCACTAGGGAAAAACATATGGTTTTTTTTCCAGAAAACAAAGCATTTTTAATTATTTTGTCCTTTAACTTCTTTGGTCAACTAATTGCTTGAAGAATAGAGCACACAACTATTATTTGTATTAAAAGAAAGGAAACGAAATCTGATCAACTTGTGAATTAGAATCACGAAACTTTGTGTAAGTTATATGATCAATTTGGTAATACAAATGTGTTTTTGTATTTTACTTATTGAACAAATAGTGTCGATTTCACTTATCTGTTTCATGGGTAAATAATACTAAATTTACGTATTTTTATTTACTAATTCACAGGGATGTTTGTCTGTCGACTCAGCAGAGGACCAATGCGTTGTTGGTTAGTTGCCAAACCTTTGTTTTACACTTGTTCTGTAAATGATAAACGTTTACACGCAGGTTCAGTTACGTGGTACCTTAACCGATCTGTTCCAGAATTTGTTTTTTTAGAATGACAAAAATAAATGAAGGAATGATTAATATCGATAGATTTATATAGTCAGGTCAACATTGAATAAAACAGCCATCTAGTTTCTTTTCGCGATCGATATTTCTTGTTTTTAAACTACTACTGCACTGCGTTTACATATTTATACTAATATTAAAGGTCAAACCACTCGGGATCATTTCAACAAAACTAAAAGCTTGTTTGTATATAATAAAGGTACACATAATAATAGTAATTTGAATCAAAATCTACTTTTAATGAGGTTTTTATGTGACAGGCACACCATGCACTAATTTGAGTGCAAGAAAGTCGTACCTGCAATAGCTGTCATTTAAAAAATGCATTGTATACTGTAGAATGTCCAGTCTGGGTTCAGTGGCTCTTGACATGATTCTTCAGGTGAAGAAGAACCATTTCAAAAGCCACTGACATATGGGGGACGAATATTGAAGGTTATCTCGCAAAATGAAAAAATATGACATATGACAACCATTACAGATACGACTTTCTTGCACTCACATGACGATTTACTATTGTCCCACAATAATCGAGATGGACCCTTTTCTTCCAACAAAATGAATCATCATCATACGTCGATGATTATAATTTATTATTTTATCCATCAAGTTGTGTCCTTTAATGTCTTATCCTACTGTAAGTTAACGTAAAATGTCAGTAGCCTGGCCTGGCTGATTAGGAATAAGAAAATCCTACCCATTGTTTAACTTTAAATGCTATTATTTTGTAATAAATTTATCATTTAAAACTTATTGATATTTACTCACATAAGGCGCAATGTCCTGATTCTGTCTTAAAGTGATCCACCATTCTGACTTAGCTTATCTGTTTTAATTAAATTGCCTTTAAATAAATTAACACCGAACGTGAACTATTTTAAAGTATACAATTTTCGAAAAATAAAATCACCAATACTTTATTTATAGAGCATCAGAATTTTGATATTGAAAAGCGCACCATTTTTTCCCTTCAATTTTTAACAAGCCTAGATTTTTTTCCTCAAAAATCTTCATGAATAGATAATTTTGAATCGATAGTTCCCAGTAACATTTCTCACGTTTTGCTCCAAGTAGGGTAAAAACCTTTTTCTAAAAAAGGTAATGTTTGTAGCATTTGTGCCACCTACTTACCGTTTTTGCGACAACTTAAAAATTAATCAAAATAGTAAGAAGTTTGCTAGTTTAATTTTTCATTTCACAAGTAACATCTTGTGTATTTTTTTTTGTTTTAGAATTTGATTGTACAACACTTCATGCTGCTGCATTTGGTAATGGAAATGGTACAAAATGTTACTATCCTGAAACATCATCTTCGGGATACACTCGAGACGAAACGGTTACTTTCTGCAATGACCTTGATATTCAGGGATACAATCAATGGAGCATTATCAACCCGAGAAATGCTGAGGAACATGGGTTACTCTCGTCAAAATTGGTTGAATTGAAGTAAGTGCTTAAACTACTTTGTCTTTGTTATTTTGATAATATGCTTTACCTCGGAAGATAATTAATTGAAGTATTAGAAAATTTCAAAGATGGCTAAAGCTGTCGTGGCAACGCCTTTCCCTGTTAAAAAACACGAACTTCTATAAACATTCTGGTTACGTTTCAAAAATATCTGTTGACAAATTACCTTAATTTAGCATCAGTCTTCTGAGTAATAATGAATTATTGGGCTATTTTACACTTTCCTTTACGGTTGTTGAAAATTACAATTTAAAGTGTTTTATTGATATAGAGGTGCCCTACTCCTAAAGTGGTATATTTTAAAAATATCTTGTTTCAAGTAAAATTTGTCTTATGCACAGAAAGGTAACTGAACGAACACATTGGAAACAGTAAAAACAACAAACACAATTTAATAATAGCTAATAATGATACAAATGATTTTTGTTCTATTACTATAGGTTTTCCCGGACGATTTCAGCAAATATGCACATCAATTTGTAATGGATGCATTCAATTTCATGCGAAATCGAATGAACATTCACAATCCCCATTTGAATTTAGCAATTAACCATTCTATTTCCAAAACCCAACTTTCCAACGATAAAAATCAGTGTACGATTTCGCTAATGTGCATTTAATTTAATGTATTAAAACATCATTTCACGCGAATTCGAATGCACATCCCCAATCAACTTTTCCTTTTAATTTATAATCAATCTATTTCGCAAAATGAACAGCCGATTGCGCGTGTATATATATTAACCCTCGTTCACCTAACGTATTTTTTTACTACGTCGTCACCTAAGGGGGGGGGGGGGGTTACTCCCCCCCGGGGGAAAAAAAAATTGACGGGCCAAAAGTTTGTTTGTTTTATACCATAGTATAGGATAGGGTCTCCTCTTTCTATTGATATCAAAACCATGAAAATCGGTCAAGGCGTAACGTAATTATGACGTCATAAAGTACTTTAGGTCGGAAAATGTCGACGAAATCTGATTTTCGGCGAAAATTGAAAACAATTCAAAAATTCGCTATAAAAGTTCTAAATATCAGATTTTCATCGGGTGTTTTGCTAATAAATAAAGAAAATGGTAGTTCTAACATGTTTTGTAAAATTAAGCTTGTTAGCATGCAAAACTTTTTCAAAATGGCGACTTTTTATATAGGGGATGGTTACCCCCTACCCACGAACTTTGACGGCTTACCCTACCCCACCTAAGGTGGTACCCCCGACTTTTTTATCAAAATGACCGCAAAGGATGTAATAACAACTACTTAAATGCCCGGGCCCGGCGTTTTGGAGCAATCAGCGACGATCCGTTAGGTGGGTGGTAACCATCACCCCCCCCCCC
>JXSR01S020448.1:1651-27736 GCA_000969725.1 Ophiothrix spiculata | reverse complement strand
ATAAAAAATGGCGTAAAAGGGTCTGATTTTGACCTACCAGTGGCGCCTACAGTTTTGAGGAAAGGAGTAGTTTTCATCACCGTGACAATTTACGCCATTTAGGGTAGTAAATTCAAGCTACCTCTGCCACTAAGGGTCAGTTTTCATTTTATGTCAGTCAGTTGAGCATCATGTTGTACATGTTCTGCATGAAATTGTCTAAAAACAAGAGAAAATAGGCATGACACCATGTAAATGATCAAAAACTTCAATGTTTTAATACCTACTTTTGGAAGAAAAAAGTATTACAATGTACCGCTGAAACTTCTTGATTTTTTTGCGACCAAATATAAGACCATATAAAAGTCATACCTAGTGTCAATACGCAGATTTGCGTAATAGCACGCTGGGTGCAACGAAAAACTGACCAAAAACTGTTCTTCAATAAAAATTACACACAAATCGTGTTTTTGGTTTCATGATTAAACACTTTCACTATGTTTTATCTTATTTATTCGGTTTATTTGGAGTAAGAACGTGTGTATGCATACTTTTACACACATCTATGCTAAAAATGCAACTTTGCTTGAAACTAGCGAAAAGCCATGATTTTGGCGATTTTCGCGTTTTTGACATTACGTCACTTATGACGTCACTGTGACGTCATTATAAGGATGTTTGTACCTTTTTTGTTTTGGTACCAATGGACTTTGGAGGGTCATAGCTATCCACTAGTACCGGAGATGGCCATCATCTGACTCATTAGTTTACCAAAAAAAATTGACGCTTGAATCATTTTTACTGTTGCTCTGTTGTCAAGTTACAGCAGTTTAAGTGAACAGAATTTGAATAGGCAGTTTGGATATCTTTCAAGAGATTAAGTAATAAAGCCATTGAATTTCAAAATGTTGTATTTTAAGTATTTATTTAAAAACTTTAAAAATCAATACATACGCAGCCATGTTTTCTCATAGAAGACCAACATTAAAGGGACTAGCATAGATTCCACTTAGAATGGAAATGCTCTAAATATAGCTTAAAAGTGTAGTAAAATCAAAAAAATTACAAAAATTTACACAGAAATGGCTGAAATTGACAACGAATTGATTTGCAATATATCTATATGTGATGGTGGTGTGACTTTTTTGTTCGCCGGCCGGCGAAAAAAAAATACAGCTGGTAGATAATTTCATTTTTTCCTCTGTTACACAAATTCAGCGGAAACTACTGTTAGGATATGTTAGGATATGTCAGTATAATCATGTTCTATCGATACATGTGAAAAAAAATATATAGTCAGAAAATCAGCGGACAGGATCTACGCCTTTAATGTTATCGTTCAGCAAGATTTACAATTTTCAATTGCTAGTTAAAAATACAACATGGCTAATATGGGAATTGAAATCAGAACAAAACTGAGAAAAAAGTACGTCTTCAAAATTTGTCAGTTGCTTAGTTATCAGTGCCGGATTTATAATTGGGCCCGATGGGCCCGGGCCCAGGGCCCGAGGTCAAGGGGGGCCCTTGAGCATGAGAGAAAAAAAAAGGAAAAAGAAAAAGGAAGAAAAAATTAATATTGTGTGGGATTTTTACCCCCCCCCCTCCCCCAACTCGGGGGTGGGGGGTGGGGGGGGGAGAGAGATCAAATATCTAACATATTTTTGACGTTAGCAGTCACAGCCACTTAAAATTCATTGGTATGGGTGTGTATGGGGCCCTCAGTTTAGGCCTGGCCCAGGGCCCTTGGAAAGGTAAATCCGGCACTGTTAGTTATTGGCTGAAATACAAAGAAAATGTAGATGTGATGACTGAATTCCAAGCTTCCTAATTCAAAGTTCCAGAAAAGGTGCAGAATTGGACACCTTTATCCGAAAAAAAAAAGTTTTTCACCTATCAAATTCTCTGGTTTTTATTGAAATATACTGAATCATCAGTTATAAAATGCATGTAAATCAATTCGCGTGACCTGAGAAGGGATATGGGGAGTGGACACTCTCATATGAAAATTGACATGGACTCTCTGTTCATTGTTTGAAATGAGGAGCGTGGGATACAACGACATGGTTTGAAAAATCTCTTTGGAACTAAAATTTCTAAAACTGACATGTTCTCACAACATAATTTGTGAAGGTCCTCATATTTTGCTTTTGTTCCTAATTTTAGTTCTAATTTTTAACATACAGTCAATATTAACGCCCTGCGGGGCAGGTTTTTTTCTCGCTCCGACCCCGTCGTTCCCCGACAATTTTTTCCCCGACCCGCCCGACCCGATAAAAATTTAGCTTGCCCCGACCGACCCCGATCCGGAAGGATTTTTTCTAGACAAGACCGACCCGGACCGGCAGGTTTTTCATGATTTCCCGGGCAAGATGGATATTTTCCCCCGACCCCGAGTTACTCCGAATTTCAAGTCATTTAAATGGTGTTTAAGAAGGATTATGACATCATAGACACAGCGATTATTTGTTGCTCCATTTTATTTTTACCCCGAACGACCTTTTGCGTTTCCCGGACCGAATGTAAACTTTCCCCGACCCCGAGTAAAATGTCCCGGTAATATTTTTCCGGACCGTACCGAATCCGAAAATAGCTCAAAAAAAATTCCCGACCCGGTTTCGGTCCGGTCCTGGAAAATTCGGGGTTTCGGGTTTCCCCGCAGGGCCTTAGTCAATATCATACCATTTTTTTAGATTTTTGTACACTCTAAATGAAAAGATTGGGCGGTCATACTTTCTTGGTGTGAATTTTGTTTCACTCGAAAAGAGTAACATTTCACTCTTGAAATTGAACGAGGTTTCACTCGAAAAGAGTTAAATGTCACTCTTTTAGAGTAATACTTCACTCTTAGTTAAAATTGCCACATATATCTTAAAATGGTCAGAGCAGTGAACATTGCACCCATCGGTGTATTTACGTGATCAATAATTGACCAGTGACTTGATGCCATGTAAGTTCAAAATAAAATGTGGTTTTAATGCGGTGGTGGGACTTCTTGCTTGAAGTTTGAATTAAATTATCATGTTGTGGCCGTCGCCTTTTTAGTATTGTTACGCCGAATACCCGTGATGTTCGAGATATCGTGATGTCGACAAACGCTTGCCGAGATATCGAGATTACGGCATAATGCTTGGCGAAATCTCGATATTTCGGCAAAATTTGTCAGCCGAGATATCGAGATTTAGGCAGGCATTTGTTTGCTGAGATATCGAGATTTAGACACAATATTGCTATTCCACCGTGTACTTACTGTCTTGGTACAAAAGTGCATGCGTTTAACCAGCCTGCATTCAGAAAAGTTAGTGATTCACTCATATCTCGTGTTTTAGGCATTAGCTCTGCCGAAATCTCGAGATGACATATATCACGGGATCTCGGCATAACATAATTGACAGAAACGGGGTTGGGGAACAGAGTAGACCTAGAATATCTGCCCAATTTTATCACTAACGTCTGAGAAAAGATACCGAGATTCCATAATTTCCAGCAAGAGGCCTCACCAGGAATCGAACCCGACCCAATTTGATGCGTCCCGGGCAATGCGTGTGAGGCCAGATCTTATATAACCACCACACTACACCGCCCCTCTATTTGAAATTATTAAAACTTAAGGGTACGAGGAATCCACATGCTCAGGAAAATGTGAATCCTAACTATTTTTCAATCATGAAAAGATAAATAGTTTCCACTGCCTTTGCGGGGACTCGAACCATGGATTATGGCCGGAGTTAGTCATGCATTACGAAGCGAGCGCTCTACCGCTGAGCTATCAAGGCATTGTTGAGATCATGAACTAAAATCTAAAACATAAACATTAGAGTGCCGTATTTTTCTTTTGTTTACAAAAAAATTGCAATTTTTGCCTCATTGGAATGCTCGATTTGTAAGTAAATTACGCGAATGCGTATATCAGACAAAATGTAGATAATGTAGATACTAAAATCAGGCTATTCACAGCTCAAACAAATTCAATAAAAAGTATCAAGCCTACAATCTGTCAAAATTTGAAAACAGGCGAATCGTTCGAACATCATAAAATTTTAAGGTTTCGGCGAAAAAAGTGTAAATTTTTCGAAGTAGTTTATTGACGTAATGTTGACCTTGATATTCGACGTGAAATCACTACTAAAGTCTCCATGTATAAACTATAGACTCTATTACATATGTACGCAAAAAATTGTATTATTCTGATATGTGTAAGTAGGTAAAAAGTTGCAGTAAAGATGCCGTTGGCTAAAATGGCACCCATTTAGGGACCGTAGCCTTAAGATTGATTTTCATTTTAATATCGACGTCAATGGGCGGATTCATTTTATTCCGAATCAATTCTGCCCCCACCCTATCCACGCGTATCCTTAATTGTCAAAATACCATGATATGGGATTAAAAACAAACCAAAAAAAAACCCCAAAAAACAATACATTGTACTACAAGCTGGATAATTATAAGCCCACGAATTGTACGATATAAAACTGGAAGTTGGTGATTCACTCATATCTCGTGTTTCCGGCATTCGCTCTGCCGAAATCTCGTGATGACATATATCACGGGATCTCGGCGTAACAGTATCCATAAATTTCAGCAACAGACTTGCCTTCAGCTCGTTTACTTCAGTTCAAGATCAAGTTTAGCATGCATCATTGCATGATTGTCGTAATTGACTATGCTGATTGGCATTGGCGATTTTTATTTTACCATGGTATGTATGTTTAAAACCAAGTCACAGTTCGTATTTGTTTCGTTGACCCCCAACAAAAAGTAGTTTATATACCGTGTTGATTTTAAGATGCTTCGAATATAATTTTAAAAATGGTCGTACTTGTTTCGCTCCCCCCCCCCCAAAAAAAAAGTTGGTAAACTATTTGCAGTCAGATACTTAAAACATAATCATGCTAAAATTGGATGGCTTCAATAGACCATAACGGAGTAAAGCGTGAAACTAATGTTGCGTGAGAATTGTTAGCATATACTTTACTGTACAACCGGACAATAAGAACGGGGGACTGACATTCCTGCTACACCTGACTCTGCTCCGCTCGTCTGATATGTTTTCAAACACGTAGCTCATCCAATATTTTCATTATTTTTATTTGTTTTAATATATTTTTTGTTATTTTTATTATCGCCCTCAAGCCATTCATCATTTATATCAAACTTGGTTAGTGTTAGGGGGTCACCTCCCATTTATGTGACATGTCCCTACTCGGGGGTAGGGGTCAGGGGTAAAAATGTGATTTTCACAAAAAACCCTCAACTCTACCTGCGTTTCGTCAGATTTGTGCATATGAAACATCTTGGCACCCTCTACAATTGTTACTTAATGATAAATTTATCGGAGGTCAAATGGAGTAACCAGGGGTCAAAAAACAGGTCAATTTTTTGACTTTGTCCGATTTCAACGTTTTAGGTGTCAAATTGAATACGCCAGAATAAGAACATCCCAACTCCATGAGCTGCCTTCTGTTAAGTATGTTAAATATAAATGCATATAAATCTCTGAAAATGCTTTCAAATCACTAGAAAGCATTTCAATGTCTTTATCCCAATCATAGTGTCACATTTGACCTTGTAGTTGACTTTGTTAGACATTGTTAGATAATTTTCCTAGCATATAGTTGCAGAGGTGAGCTCGTGGAGTTGGGATGTTCTTGTAATGGCTGTTTAAATATAGCAACTATGTACTATAACAATTATCTAACAATGTCTAAACAAGTCAACTACAAGGTTAATTGTGACAATATGATTAGGATATTGACATAGAAATGCTATTTTAGTGATGTGAAAGCATTTATAGAAATTTGTATGCATTTATATTTAATAAATATAATTAACATAAGGGAGCTATTGGAGTTGGAATGTTCTTATTCTGGCGTATTCAATTGTTCGTCTTGGACCAGCAATCAAAAGTGTTTATGGTGACCCCTTCCCATGCTAATTAGCATAAATGAGCATTTTAGAGGGCGCTCTTCCAATTTGTTTTGCCCATAAAATCGTAACCGAACAACTTTTTCCAAATTTTATTTCAATAATGTATTTGTACTTACATACTGAAAATACGAGCCAAATTTTATTGAAAAATTCCATTGGGAAATGAGTTTTCAAATTTTTGGCGGGAAAATTTTGATATATAAAAAACTTCTCAAAAACGTCAATCCGGTGCCATCGGTTCAAGCTCTTTACAATATTTTTGTACTAATGTTTTTGTAAGCTTGTTGGCCGTTAAAAGAGACAAAGAAGGTTTCTGGAAAATCCCGATCCGTACATGTACAATCTCAACAAAACGTAGACGGCGTTAGAAGAGCTTTATGTAGAGATCCAAACATTACCTCAAGAATCAAAAACTTCCCGATACATGTACTAGTATTCTATAGTCCACTTTAACAGCGTAAGGTTGGTCAACTTGTCTTGAGAATTGTTTTCCCGTTATTATATTTTCATAGACTTTTCTATAGACAACACACAAACAACATTCTTTGTGTCACCAGTACATGGTCATATTTTTTGAGGTGGGCCCATTTGCGTTACATCTCACTCACTTCATCAATACCTAACTCCTTCCTGGTAATCGTTGATTAGCATGATTAGAGTTGATAAATACCTTCATTTGGCTATAATTTGTAATTGATTTTATAGACTAACACATTATCTTCAAAATCATACCAAATTTATGACATTTCATACTATTATTGAAAAGTTGTGACAAAATTTGATGCACAATGTACATATCTCATCCACACCAACCACATTTATGCCTGTTTTCATCTCTGGCTAAATTAGCTTATTGATTTTAACTTGTTACTAACGTTAATTATCAATTTTATTCGGGTAAATTACAACTTGTTTTTGATAAACAATAACTAGCCTTTAAAGTCATATAAGATTTATGACATTTCAATGGATTTTTAAGAAGATATGACAGAACAATTTATGCACAATTTTCATGATGCCTCATCCGCACCTGCCTCATCCACAACCGCCTCCACCCCTGGCTAAGTAGCTTTAACGGATCATTAAGCTTAATTAATCACTTCATTTGGGTTCTATTCTTAATTTCTTGAAAGTCAAATAAATTGTCTTCAAAATCATACCAAAATTATGACATTTCATTTGATTGTTGAAAAGATATGACAAAATTGATGCATAAATCACTCTCCATGTAACAAATCCACCTTTTATGGGTGCCCACGTTAAAAAGCATAACCACATATACCAGTAAACAGCAAATGGGTTGTTTGTAAAAAAAAACCCTGAATAGCGTAGTTTGTTATTTAAGCTTTATTTAAGTACCGCTGCTCAAACGACCACAACTTTAGAATGCATTGTCCGATTCTCATGATGAAATAGGGCATCTATCAAAGGAACATTTTTACAAAATAATTAATTTAAGGAACTGGTCGTAAAAAATTTACTTTGCTAAGACTTACCCTGTATACTGCGACTGAATAAGATTTTGTTTCGACCATTTTCTTCCTATAGAATATTACATGCATTTTGTATGATTTGTATTCGTTATTCAATAAAAGTTTACGCATATCTATATAGATGTAATAACGAATATTTCATTGTGTAAATTATATTCGATGCAGTTGCGAATAAAAAATATTCTATACGATATTATCAAATCCCCGTTCTAATCCCAAGGTGCATTAGTGTCTAAGGGGAAACAGTTTACACACAGATAGTTGTTGCATCGAATATTCGGTGTGCCGAAAACTTTGTACGGGCCTTAACATGTTAACTATGGGGAAAAGACAATGGGGTGGAGTCTTTGGTGTGTGTTAATTTGAGTTGAAATATGTGTAACTGAAATGATTGTTCGTGAATCTCCCGCGCTGTTCTATTCCAATACCACAGGTTTGGGGTTATATGAAAGGCCTGGTGGGGGACGAAGCCCCCCCCCCCGAAGCTATAGGGTTTTACTGCATTTTATGCTTTTTTTGTGTGGTTATATGAAAGGCTCAGTGGCGGTCAAGGGGGCGAAGCCCCCTGAACCTATATGGTTTTACTGTAATTTTTGCTTTTTTGTGGGGTTATATGAATATGTATGATGATATTCGGGGGGGGGGGCAAAAGTATACTTTTGCCCTCCACTGAAAATATTGGTGACAGCGCCCCCCCCCCCCCTTCGTGGCCCCGGTTCCTAAGCCAGTGAATACCGTTGAAATACCACTTTAAACTACACCATGAACCGAAAGTCGAATACCGAATGAGTACCAATCACCAGCTATTAACAGTGGGTCACTCATGGTGAAAAATAAAACATTTCAAACACGTACCTGTTTTATTTGAAATGTTTATATAATTTCAAACACTTTTTTCATTTCTTTCTATTATTTTCAGCTGCAGCAGAATCGGGTTCAGCTCAGTGTGACGAAGCCCTTGGAATGGAATCGAGAGACATCCTAGATTCACAAATAAGTGAATCCTCTTATTACAACAACTATGATACTTTTAGGGGGAAACGTGCTCGTCTTAAAAGTAACAAAAACTGGTCACCAAAAAACGCCGACACAAATAAATGGCTTCAAGTTGATTTATTAGAAACTAAAGTTTTGACAGGAATACTAGTCCAAGGATCAGGAACAGGCTATAACGCATATGTAAAAAAGCTTAAAGTTTCTTATAAGGCATCAGTAGACGATACTACTTTCACTATCGTAAGTCAGGATGGTTCAGAAAAGGTACGTATGACTGAATGTCTATCAGCCTAATTATACTTCGGTCACATAAAAAAAGAGTAGTCGGTCGAGCTCCGACCAAGCTAGCACTCTTTTTGATGGCTGATGCAAAGGAGCTCTCCCAAATTCTTGCGAACTCTCTGAATTCATTCAAAAGTCAAAAAATCAACAATGCAACTCGACCGAGAACTTTTTCTATATGTGATCTAAGCAGCTCCAAGCATTAACCTTCGTCTACCCATGGGGTAGGGGTTGTTGCAACCACCCCCTAAGGGTTTTCCCCCGCTGCATAAAAAGTACTAGTAACCGACCCCAGGCATTTAGGTAACCTATTTTACATCCTTTGTGGTCATTTTGATGAAAAAAATAGGGAGATTCCACCTAATGTGGGGTTAGGGTAGGCCGTTCGGGTGTAGGGGGTTGGTGAGGCCCCGGGAAATTTTAAGTCGCCAATTTGAAAAATATATGCATGCAATGAAGCTGAAACCTACTAGGCATGTTAAAATTATCATTTCACTTATTTATTAACCAAAACCCCGATGAAAACCCGTAATTTAAAACTTTTATAGCAACATTTTAATTTGGTGGCCATTTTTGCCGTAATCCCGATTTTCTGATTCGTCATAAATACGTAACGCCTTGTCGGATTATTGTGATCTTGTATCGTTGGATAGGGGAGGACCATACCTATCTATTGATAGCAAAACCAAATTTATGGGGGGTTCCATTCCAAAACAATAGGTTTAGCTTCTCGGGTAGACGTGTTACAAAAATAGCCTGGATAGACGAGGGTTAAATTCAAGGTATATAGCTGTAAACTCATAAAACTCTCATGTGGGTTTTGTCTGCCGTAGCGTGCCCACTTGGCCGGAGCTCGACCGACTACTCTTCCCTATATGTGACTGTAGCATAATAGAGACAGAATTATATAAAGCTTAAAACCATTGATGCAGGTACATTATGACATTTAAATCATTTGGTTTTAAATGTCATATGAAATTTGGTTTTAAATATCATATGAAAGATGACCACAAAAGAAGTCTTAAGTTTCAAATTCCAGCTGAATCAGTCAAACTATTTTGATTTTATGGGAATATTGTATTTGTACGTTAGTATGTAAAATTAATTATGATTACCTTAATTAGACACATTTTCATATGTATCTGCAAAACTGAACATAACTCAACTTTGAAATTTTACAGAATCTCAAAAAAGTTTTAAAAATGGAGAAGCAATATGACCATGCTTCTCTAAATATTTTTTCTTGAAAAACAAATATTTATATTTCATCATAACTGAACACTAGGTTTATATAACTCATTTTTAAATTGTATGAAGATTTATTTCTATAAGGCTCATACGGCTACAATTACATTAATTTTGCCAGATACAAACACACAGCTGTAAACAATATCACACTACATGTTGAATCAAGTTGCATGTCTACTGCATCGTCATTACAATACTGAACTTAACTTAATGCACCAAGGTCTTAATAGGATCCATTTTAAACCGATCCAACAGTCTTTCATCGACTTTACATCCGCGTTGGTTTTGGCACAATATGACTGTATTGTTAAAATCGTCATATTTTCACTGAAGGATATAAAAGATAAACCAAAATCATGTTAATGAAAACTTAAAATGGTTTTAAAGATGATGTGATGGTGTAGGTTTCCTTATTACTTAAAAATTGCTTCAAAAAGCATGCATAAATCCCAACAGAGTAAAAACCTGATAGACCACTTTCGAATATCCCATAATGCATCCTGAAAGTACCGCAAATGTGGTCATTTCTGCGCAATCGACCATATTACAACTTAGTGCGCAGGTAACGTCATGCGCACATCTTAAGAATATGGTCGTTCGCGTACTTTATGGTACATGTACTTTCAGTATGCATTATGGGACATCCGAAAGTGATCTATTGCAACTTCTTTCCTCTTTTCAGGAATTCACAGCCAGTTCTCACAAGGATTCAATCGTGACCCTCACGTTCCCGTCGTCTTTTGTAGCCCGAGTGCTTAGAATTTTGCCGACAAGTTGTCACGCGTGGTGTTCATTTCGTATGGAAATACTTGGGTGTAAGGCTACAGCTACAACAGGTAAGGGATAGGAAAGTTATGTAATTCATTTTTGCTGTAGTTTGGTATGCTGAAAAGCCTGAACCAATCAACATTTAAAGTATTCATTGCCTTGCTCTTACCATGATAACAGTAGATAGTTATGCTGGTTCCATGATAACAGTAGATAGTTATGCTGTGACATGTCATATCTAAAGGCTCATTCTCCGATAAAGCGTGCAACTTTTGTTATAAATCATGAAAAACACACAAAATCATAAACTCTTATGGATTCTGAAGAAGAAACAGTTCATGGGAGATGTTTAAAAAATACTTGATTTTTGTTAACCATTGTATTCCCTATTCTTTAAATTACGTATCTGTAGCTACTTATCTGTTTGAATCTTTTCTTTAATATTCATTTTTGAGAAAATCTGTTTTCTTACAAATTTGATTTTTATACTAAATTAGGAGATCTGGTGTAGTATTTTTGCTCATAGTGTACCGCGTTTTGCGAGAAGGCAGCAGAATGTACATTGCGTATCTGTTTCGACGTCACCGTCACATGTTTTGTTTTTTTGATATTTATATCCTTGTAAATCGTTACTGTAAATATATAATTCTATATAACATATATGTTATGCAACACTCAAGTTTACTTGATAAACCTAATGCGGAATCATCCATCAAAAGATTTATTTTTACACTTTGTTATCGATTTTAGAAATGATTACATATCTGTTTGCAATATTTGCGACATGATTTCAAAAACTCTTATGCCATATCAAATACTTAATATAATTAAAGTTTATATGTCATTATAAATACCTATTACGGGCTGTTATATAGTGTGCATTATGTTTGATATGCTCGAATATTTTAGGAACGGGGGTATATGAAACAGAAAAAGTATGGCTATATGGGGAAAAGTAAAGATTTTGCATTTTCAGATATCTGGAAAGTGTGATGAGGAGTGAGCGAGCTCTCTATCGTGACATTAATATTATACCATCAATCTGAAATTATCCACATATATTTGACGACATTCAATCTCGTTTAATTGTAAAAAAAAGTAGGGGAAGGTGGGGTGAGTTGGCCCTCGGGGCGAGTTGGCCCACCACGAGTTTCTGCTCACGTGACCTAGGGAGAATTATGTTACTGGTGATTTTTGGTCATATATAATGCATCAAATTTACCATAAAATTTACAAAACCCAGCTCATCTCTTTGTGTGAGTTATCAGTAAAACGAGTTTTTGAGATACCTAAATACAATTTTTTAGCAAACGTAATTTTGTACTAGCGTCAAAATATTACTTCGCTGGTCCAAGTTATTATTATTGATTACGAGCTATGGTACATGTCCAACATGTCATGGGATCAAATCCACTTTATCCTTTGTTTTGTTAGTATAACGCGAGGTTAAGTCAAAACTGGGACTACGGGGCGAGTTGGCCCCCTACCACATGGGGCAAGAAGAGTACCTACGCAATATAATCGCGCAATACAGAATATATTGCGCGGTTGAAAGAGCATGTGAAAGAGCATAAAACGATTGAGATGGGCATTTGCAATATATCCAGATGTATATAACATAATATGTTAGAGTTATTGAAACTATGCAATACCAGTATATATTACGTGGCTGTTAACCAATCAGCTTTCAGTACTCATGTCTACTAAACGATAAATATATGTATCAGCTGTATTTATCATGTTCATATTCATCGCTAGCCAACCCAACATTCCATGTGTTTATCAATGTATAATCTCCTTCTGTAGAAGCGACTTTTTCCCAAAATACAGATTTATTGTTTTTGTTTTGACCTTTAAGCACCAGCTGAAGCGACTCAACCCAAGTGTAAGAGCCTCAATCCAAAAGCTATTCAACAGACTCCAACAAGCCACCATTGTTACGTAACTCGTGATGCTGTTGAAGGTAGCGTAGGAAACCTTAACTTTCAGGCTGCGGTGGACTATTGTAAACAACTTAAAGTTGGAGGATATTCCTGGGAGGTACCAGATATTCTAAACAACGAGGAATCTGAATTTTTGAGAAATACTGTGGCTAATGGTGGTGCAGGATTACCTTTCAAGTAAGAGTCTCTCATGGTCCATCCAATTGAGCATTTTTTGGCATCAGGTTTTCCTCTATAAATGGGGCAGCCTCTATCCATTATCTATACCAATATCATTTGGTTTAACTGTTACGTAATGTTGACATCATAAAGCTTTCAATATATGGTAAAGCATCGAAAGTTTTGTTGTAACAGTGCTAAATTCGGAATTTAATACGAATTTGCATGTAAAGCAGGGAAACCGTAATTCTAACATATCCTTAGAGTTTCAACTCAATAGAAGACACATTTTTTACAAAATGGGTTTTTTAATACTTTCCGTAACAACTTAGCATAAGAGATATACGGTAATGGGCACGTGTGGTCTAGTGGAAATCGACAGGACTCATAAACGAGAGGTTGTGAGTTCGAGCCCCGTTTGTGCCAACGTGTTGTGAACCTGGGCAAATCACTTTATCATATGCCTCGTTGACCCAAGCGTTATATGGGGAGTTACTAGGAATACTGACATTGAGCGCTTGAATAGGCAGCTGGCTGTATTCTAGTGGTAACGGAATAAATGTAAAGCGAATAGAGATTAAGTATTGATGCCCGTTGTCAGTTGCCTTTGATGGTTTTTTTCCCAGCAGAATAAAGATAGGAATAGTAAGGACGAGAATGCCTCAAAATAATTTGGTTATAATATCAATGTTGTTGATGTAACCCTTAAAGCCATATTTTATTCATAACCATCGGCGTTATCATGTTTTTTTACCAGTGACCACAACTTAAATTTCTGGGCCGGCCAGAATGCCCGTGCATCCGATAATCAATGGACATACCTAAATCAAAGTGCCAACTGCCCATCAGTGTACCTGAAATGGAATGGAGGCGATCCTAACGATGAATATGCATCTAATTCTGAAGATTGTGTCCTGATGCACAAGGATGGTGGATTTGTTGATACATCATGTGAAGACAGATACAAAAGGACTTGCGAAATGACAATTCGTAAGTAGTGTTTTGCTGGTACAAAGAGATAGTTGTGTTTTCACTATCATCCTTCGAAAACGTTAGATATGATGAACAACAGCAATAATGGTGGACAACAGCACTTTTATAATCATTGTAGTAGTGCTTTTTGAAAGGGTTGCGCCCGCGTGAATAGGTGCTATAAAGTTCAAGTTCAAAATTCCAGTTCAAAATATACATTTGAAAACAACTTACAGATTAAGAAATTAACGAAACAATATTTAAAAATACAACAAAAGTATGGCATTGAGGAGATGGCAAAAGGTCAAAAAGGCCCGAAGGGCCATGCCCTTAGTAGGCCCTAAGTTACACACGAACATATTTATAGGCCATTACCATTCAAATGGCTGAGTGTAAACCATTATTCACGTCCTGTAGATTCATATCATAATAGACCTGTAGACAATGGAAATAGTTTTTAAAAGGTATAAATGTGATGACTCACCCCGAAAAGGAGGACTTTGCGACAGAGCAGTTTTCGAGAAAATTGTGAAAATAGGCAGCAAAAAATTAAGAAAATAATACAAAATTCCAGCAGATTTTCTGTTGTAAAATGTGATCGCCTTGATCAATTTCAACAAGTAAGGTGTCATTTTAAAGCTTAAAAATATTCTAAGAGATGAAATGATAAAATCGAAATTGATATCATCTGCAAAGTCCCCCATTTTGGGTTGATCCATCACAAAAATGACTGTTTCAACGTCACAGTATTTGTATATGGTCTTGTGTCCAATCTTGGTTGCCTATTTGTGTTACATACCACATTGTGTTGTATATTGGAAGATTTTTCTTATGGTCTTATATCCACATATTTTACTTCTGTTTACAAGGTGACTCGAAACATATATACAGAGTGTAACAAAAAAATCTTATCTTTTAAAATAAGTTCGTGGATATTAGCCTTTTCTTTGCAGGAACCAATTTTGTCAAAATAACCATAATTATAATAGTATTACGACGCACGTAACTTTGAAACAATGTTCAGTTGAATCAGGTTTACAAGTGCATTGGAATAAATAGGGCTTTTGATCGTTTTAGGAAATATTATGTTATGAAAATATGCTTACTACGTAAAAACTTCTAATTACTCTGCAGCCGATTCAGCTTTTCTGATACCCCTGGAACTATCCATAAATATAGTGCCATTCGATGACCCCGATGGCGAGCTTTTACTCAATTGTAATATTCGAGTCTCGGATGTTGCCAATACTGTATCGACGGTGCGGTGGTACAACATGTTAACCAACCCGCCAACTACCACTGTTCTACCTTCCTCATCTTCGACAAGTTCTTCCTGCAGTCAAACCAAATCAATTGCATTACCTGATTGGCTAAACAGCGAGTTTGAGTTTGGACAGGTACAATGTGAAGCAGGGGGCCAAACAGCAAGTGTTTTGATAGAGAAAGGTAGTGTAATAAAATGAATAGCCCGTGTGTAAAAAAAATCCTAATATTTGTGTCTGAAGTTAACTTAGCGATACAGATTCTCTTTAATTGACAAGACTGTCAATCCAAAGTCTGTGATAAAAGCCGTATTGTATCCTTTTCCAACGGTTATTACACTGGCGACAAGAAGGGATATTTAGAGAATAATTTGATTTAATCTTTAGGTGTCAGCATAATCAGCTGTTCAAATCATAATGTCTAAAAAGATAAGTGTGTAAGGGATGTTGATAATAAGCCTGGAAATAAGTTATATTTTTACGCATTGCTTGATGATTGGCGCTTAGTCCAAAAGGCAAAGAAGAACAATTGAAACACACTAAGAAAAGGGCTTATTTGGCGTTTTAACCTACAATTACGAACTAGTTGAGAACCCCTGATTTAAAGCACTATGTTTTTGTATTACAGCGACGGTCAAGTCATTGGATGGCTGGTTTGATACCAAAGCAAAGGAACTCAGCTTGACCTGTACAGTCACTAATGGACACCCGATGCCACAAGTCCGATGGACATTTGGAACAGACAAACAGATTGAGGTATCTCCAGGAAGATACACGGTAGGTGTTTGGGCCCAGAAAACAATCAAGTAATATTTTATCGAATTCACAACGAAATATAATCAAAATATTTGTCATTGAAGTTATTTACAATATTTACTTTGTCTTCCGTTAAAATCAGAAAATTTGTTTGGTGCATTTATTGCCATCTAAATTAATCAACATAAACCAAAGTGCGATTGAATGTTCTTATACGTGTTGGAAGAAATCATTAGAAGAAGTTTAAAACTTTGCAACAACACTTACTTTTTGATCCGAATAATTTCGGTGATACCCAGCACCGTCATCGGTGGTCCAATTCTGAGTTCCGTCTGATCCATTAATGAAATTCGCTGTAGGTGGCGTCCTAGATCTTGAAGGTGTTTCTAGAAGGGAATTATAATTATTCGAAAAAATCTACATAACGATAACACACAAATCATGAAAATATTCTTGATTATGAAAATGCATTCAGAATGATGTAAATTGTTATTTAAAAAACAAAACAATTCAAGCTTTATTTGAGGAATACAAATATAAATGCATAATATAGAATTAATTCATTAGACCATTTCATATTTTGACTTAAATAGAACATTTAATGTACGTTTACGTTTCACCCTAAGATCACCAATGTAGGAGCTATATCCACTCTAATTGTATCCAACTACAACCCAGTCTCTGATGATGGGCAGTATAGGTGCTCTGCCGTCGTAGCGAATCGGACACTTGATTATGAAGTAACCAACGCAGTTCAACGTACGTACAGTTTTAGTATCCTCCGATATCTGAAACAATATTTATAGTTCGGAGCAGTAGTTTTTAACAAGAGTCAACTTTACATTGTGTGGTGATGCCTTTATATTATCATTTACATTTAGGTCATATTTTAAGATTGTTTAAAATTACTCTTTTTTTGAATTGTCGCTAGCTAACGTGATTTTCATCAGTGGCTAAAATTTCACAAAAAGAGTATTTCTGCTTAAATATCGTCATTGACTTGTGTTACGCTCAACCTAGGACATTGGGTACTATGTACATCCAACCTGATTCTGCAACCTTGGTTTTATGTTAATTAGCTGTGCTCTAGAACTGTTTTGTCCATATTGACAAACTTTCCCACTTTCCACCGTATTGACCATACTAATGCTGCTAGTAAAATCATCTGTTCTGGGACGAGACCGTAAATAATTCCAACAATCGGTAGCTTTCTGAAAAGTGTGTTATGACGGGATCTGGTGGCTTGTGTAATATCATACTTTTACTTCTATACACTACTTCACTGAATCATCTATGGCATGCAATCCCAATGTTTTATTGTTTTAGCTTGTAATATATATTGTTTAGTACATATAAATCATAATATTGTTTATGCTTTGTCTTTTACTCATTTTGTATGTTATAGATAAATCTCATCTCCTCAATCTCGTCATCATCATTTTCATCATCATTGTTATTATCATTATTATTATTATAAAGCTTCCCAAGGAGAACCAAATTTCGTGTCCTGACAATTAATTTCAATATACAAGATTTAGTAAATTATACAAAATATATATTTAGGAAGATATTTGGGTTTCATTTTCAGCTAGAATAACATCCATTACAAAGCAGGAGACCAGTACGGGCTACACAGTCACATGTAAAGCCATTAGCAGCCCGTCGTCCTTTCTTAATTGGGATAACATACCAGCACCGACTAGCGATGAATCGTTCTCACAAACCAAAGTAAACTCCAATGGGTTAGAATATTTTGATCTTCAAACAACTATCAATGTGACATCAAAGATGGATGAAAAGATAGAAGTTTGTTGTATTGCCAAAGATTCGTTAACCAATACAACATATGAGCAACAATGTATCGACCTGGGATGTGGTGAGTAGAGGGACATTAAATCCGTTGCTGAGTTTATGTACGTTGTTTTATAATGGATACTTCTCTTTAGGGAGCTCGTGTGGTCTATTGGAACAGAGCAGGACTCCGAATCAGAAGGTCGCGAGTTCGAGCCCCGCTACGGCCAACGGGTTATGTCCTTGGGCAAGACAATTAATCCTTATTGCTTCGTCGACCCAAGCGTTATCATGGGTAGTTACTAGGAATATAGCCAAAGGGCGCCGTATTTGTGAGGCAGCTGTTAGTTGGCTATATTCTAGTGGTAACGAAATAAATGTAAAGCGTTTTGATACGGGGACCTGATCTTCGTAAAAGCGCTAGTTTAAGAGCCTGCATTTATTATTATTTATTGGTCCATTCTTCTTCTTTTAATGTTTTTTTTTGAAATGCATTTTATACTTATTTCATTAGAATATTAGTATATCATTGATAACATCCATCGTTGGAATTTTGACGAGTTTTTCTTTTTTGTGGGAAAATTCTTATATTCATTATGTTCACGACATTAAATCAAATCACGTCTGAAGACTAGTACTGTTACCTTCGACAGTCTATAGTGGCTAGCGAATTAGTCAGCATCAAGTGACAGTACGCTCCTCCATTCGTCATAGCGTGGGTATACCTTTAGCTGCTAAGCCACTTCCATGGTGAACAGGTATACAATTATTATTCAAATTATTTGATATTTGATACTATGTTTCCTTGTTTCTATGCAGAATGCAGAGGAAATTACAACTTGCACGCAGGTTCTTGTTATAGCTATTCAAATGAAGATGATATATTGTCTTGGCAAAAATCAAGCGTCAAATGCCTCGCTGAAGAATCACATCTCGTACATATAGAAACTCACACTGAACAGGAATATCTTGAGGGCGTTGCAGCCGACAATGGCTTTTGGATAGGTCTGAGAAAAAAATCAGCATCGTCATCAGTAACACGATGGGAACCAGGGCTAATGCAACCTATTTACTCAAACTTCTATCGTGACCCTTCGAAAGATAGTCAATACACGTGTTACAAATTTCAGTACGCAGACATGGGAAAGTGGAGAATTAAATGGTGTAGTGAAAAGATGCGCTACATGTGTGAAAGTGAAAGTAAGTGTGTGTGTGTGGGGGGGGGGGGGGGGTTGGCATAAGCAATATGTGTCCATTGAAGTGTCATACCTGTACATGAAGTTATGTGGAAAGAAAAGTGTACTTCGAGCGTAAGAGGTAGTGTTTTGAACAAGATGAATCTTCTAACAGGTCTTGGTTGTGTTAACCATAGATAACGTGACAATAGATCATAGTATTCATTGAATTAGTATTTGCATTTATTTGTGAGCTCAAGTCTGAAAAACATATAAAATGCTGAAATATTAATAGTATTAATTCATCATTGTTGTGTAAATTTCATATTTGTCTTTAGTTGTAAAAATCACGTCAACATTAAAAGCGGGGACACCGATATTTGGCCAAGATGCTACTTTGGAATGTCAGGCCGTTGGCGCATGCGCAGATTTTGGTATCATCTGGCAACATCAGGCATTCTCTACAAATGGTCAAGTTGCCGTAAAAAATATCACTGGAACTACTACAACTCGAGATGGAGACACTCAGCGCAGTAGTCTTGTAATAAGTAACTACGAGGATGCAACGGACGATGGAATCTACAACTGTTTGGTCGTATTCAATAATGAGTTCATAATATCACCGGATACTCCTGTGATTGGCGGTAAGGTTGACAACAAGTCATGTTTATAAAACAGACTAACTGTGATTTTTAAGATTTACATCAACTATAAAACAAGACAGGGCTATTTGGCGGTACCATGTATTATATTTTTAGCAATCAAATCTCTAAGTGTTTCTATTCAGGAATTTAGGTAAGTCATGTTGAACACTCAAGTCTGAAATATACATCATTTTCCAAATAAACACAATAGTTGAGAAATATCTCAGATTGTACGTGAACATTGTTTTCTGTGTTCAGATGATACAAAAGGTTTGATTTGTTTATTTTCCAGTATAACGAATCACCACAAATAACCAACCAGAATTCAAGTTGCTAATATGCTTTAGAACAAACTTTGTTTAGACTGAACAGATACTGAGATTGAGTATACGTGGGTTGTGTGCATATATGCATTGTATTTGGAACATGGTCGACTTAAACATTCTATTTTACATGTATCGTTAAAATTGCCAAAATTGCTTCAAAATAATGAGCAGCTTCTATAAAGCTCCTTAACCGCATTACAATCATCAAAATACCTACATGCCTTTGTATTTCCAGGGTAGTATCCATCTTCTTCTCTTTAAGAATGTGAGACGGTCTTATTCTTGTTTCCGTTTAAAAAAAATTATGTATCCACACTAATTTGTATTTCATTTTAATATGACAACGTAGAAAAATTGTGTATTATAATTGGCTTTTATTTTGAAAGGCAACCCAAACATCCCAACAAATACACTCCATCCAAGCATCCCATGAAATGGGCAAACTGTGTCGTGAAAAATGAAAAACAATTATTATTTTATCATTTTATTATAGCTGAAATTCTCAACACATCAACAGCTTATGACGGAAAAACTAACACATATAAACTGGAATGTATAGCCACAGGGACTACTGCACCTACTTTATCTTGGGAAAAAGACGGCGCTCCCTTTACTGCAGATGGGGTGACTGTCCATCTCTCATCAGCTATTACCATGGAGAGTTTGTCAGATACAGCCAAGTACGAGGTAGTAACATCCACTTTAGATATATCAGGATTCCTGTATGACGGAGAAGAGACAACGTATGGGTGCAAAATTGATGTCAATGGACAAGTTGCAGAAACACAACAGATTGTTGCATATCAATATCGTTAGTACTTATTTATTGTATTTCCAATTTTTTAAATATCTGAAGTATAAGTTTAAAAAACACAGAGCTGGACAACCAATGGTGTTTGTTTGGCGTCGGTCAGCATAGTTAGGTAAAAATTCAAGTTGCCATTTCTCTATATAAAATATTTTGAATAATCACATGATAAGGTGAGTAATGAACCATCTCTTTATCTCACTAAAATATCTTAATCTGAATGATATGACCTAGCGAAATGTGAAGAGTTTGAGGTAAGTGAATTTCTTGTTGAGCAAGGTAATTTCGCGATTGGATGTAATTTTGATCCACAACATTGATGCAAATTAGCAAAGTCTCTGGAGCTAACTTATTAATAAAACACCATGGATGTTGTTTTTATATGCGCAGGATCTCAATGATCTTGAACTGAACTAAAAACCGACTTTAAATATAAGGTGCCGTGATTTAATGTCATGTTATTTTATGTAAAGTAATAGACCATATTTATAATTGACATACTCAGAATGATGGGGTAAATCCACAGAATCGGACGGTAAATGGAACTCAGAACCAGGACAAGTAGGGTATATATCATACTTGCCCTCGTTCTGAGTTTCGATTCCCCGTCCGATTCTGTGGATTTACCCCATCAACGACGGGAGTATGTCAATTATAAATATGGTCTATTCGAAAGTAATATAGACTAGATGAACATATTTCTTGTTATAATTTTTGTTTCTACAAACCTTTAATGCTCCTAGAATGATTATCCAATAAGTGGCATTAATCATAACTTGCTTGTATATTGATTTCTGATAAATTTCTTTCACAGCACCGACCATAGTTCCATGTGATGATGTGTTTGCTAACCAGTGTTACATAACAGTGAATGAGCAGGTTAATCTAGAAACGGCGGAAAAAAGATGTCAGAAGAATTATGGCGGCCATCTTGTAACTATTGGATCAGCAGAAGAAAAAACCTTTATTAGTGATCTGATACGACGTCATCTGGGAGATTACAGTCTGTAAGCAATATGCAGTATAGTATAAACAGATTAGCAATACACAATATACAATATAGAACCATAATCAGATAAGGGGTCCAATGGATAAAACCAAACCGCTAGTCCAACAAGTTGCAGATGACCCCCATGTACCATATCCATGTTTAATGAATGTCTAAACTTCTAAAGATTCAAAACTGGAAAAAAAAAATAATATCCCAAAGTTATGTTTATTATTTTTTTGTTTTGTACCAGGGTAGAATGAAACTTTTAAACTCAAATTTATGATTGTGCAAACATAAAATGAAATTTAACGATATTGAACTAATAAATTTTGTGCAGGTCATATTTGTGGCAAGGGTTTCGCCACAACGATGCAAACCAATGGTACACAGTAGATGGAAGCAGCATACCAGATGCACAATTCTGGGATTCGGGAGAGCCCTCAACGTCTGACAATTTTGATTGCGGAGCCCTCGTGGTTTCTACTTCTTTACACGCTGCTAGACAGTGCTCTGATCTTTTTGGATATATATGTGTTTATAATGAGCACGGAGGTAGGTATGATCTTGATGTCTAATGATGTTCTCATGAATATGACAGCTGTCCCCCGGGGTCCACGGATCTTGGACTATGGTGTATCATCCATAAAATAATACGTAAACAGGATTGATTTTGCTGCATAGACATATTAAGTATGTATAGTGAAAAGTATCTTAAAACTGGCATAAAATCATGGAAACTGGTGTTGTATAAACATATATCGTTTAATTGTCGTTATCAAAAATTCGAAGTGTTCACAACTGACGAAAATATCCGAATCTCTAAAAATCCACCAAAAACGTCCGGTAAAAAACCAAGCACGTCTGCGGGGGCGGGCAAAAATATGCAGCCGAAAGTTGCGTATAACAAAATAATGATGTTGAGGAAACGAGACCAGATATTTTGTACAATACAATATCCCGGATAAAACCGTGTCCGTCTCCATTAACAGTGGCCAAGTTCAACTAGCATCGTGTTGGGACCGTAAGTATATATTTTTTTCAAAGGGACGCCCAACCAATGTTTGTGTCATGCTGATCTCTTGTTGCTAGAATAGCTGTTACAACTTACCTTGCTTCCCACCTTGTTTTGCTAAAATATTATCGAGTCGTTGCTTAGGCGTTCTATTTGGGCGATATTTCGAGAGGCCTGCCTATCATGTACCTGGATATTTCGCAATATTATGGTTGATTTATTTACGGATAATTTTAGTTATCATAATCAAAGTGAAATATATATTAGGAAAGTGCAAGATGCAAAATTGTTCGAAAAATTTAAACGGTTTGACCGACTCAAATAAAATTTCAATTGAAGCAACTTAATTGGTGGTTTTCATTGAAAACTTGGTTTTATTTCAAGATACACTTCCATTATATTTACTAGTACATAATCGCTTGAATATTTGTAAGAATCTTTATTCATTACATTCAATGCAGTACAAATATTTGAAAATGGTGAAACATTTGTGCATGATACTGGACAATTCAGTTTACGTTGTAAAGCCACTTCGGCAGGATCAGTACCACCTGATATAGTTTGGACACGGAATGGGGAAACTGTGTCTTCATCTCCGAAATACCAAATCACAACGTCTATCAACCAAGTGCTAGTCAGAGATAGTTTGATGGTTTTGACAGATTTCCAAAATGATGTAGGTGCAGAGTTTAAATGTCTGGCAATGGCTGCACCAAACGTCGTTGGTGATAAGGAGGCCTTTTTCATTTCATGCCGTGAGTATTTATGTTGATGGATACAATTGAATACGCCAGTACAAGAAAACCCCAAATCCAATAGCTCCCTTCTGTAAAGATATAAATGCATACAAATCTCTTAAAATGCTTTCACATCACTAAAAAGCATTTCCATGTCTATATCCCAATCATAGTGTCACATTTGACCTTGTAGTTGACTTTTTTAGACATTGTTAGATACTTCTTATAGTATATAGTTGGGGTTTTCTTGTACTGGCTGTTTAAATATAACAACTACATACAATAACAATTATCTAACAATGTCTACAAAAGTAAACTACAATGTGGCACAATGATTGGGATATAGACATGGAAATGATTTTTAGTGGTGTGAAAGCATTTTCATCATGTTCAGAGATTTGTATGGATTTACCAATAATTTACAGAAGGGAGCTACTGGAGTTGGGGTTTTCTTGTACTGGCGTATTCAATTTCTAATATTGAATTCAATTCCTCTTTGAAATTTAAATTTGTGTACTGAACAGCTTTATCTTCAGGAAAAGGGAACATTTAACCAAGAGATAGATTGCATCGGTACAGGAAGGTACGATGGAAGTTTGATCAATTCTTAAGTAATCTATCGTCGATCAATTTATACGACATAGGCGCTACAACTGACAATTGTGATAATTCTAGGCCCTTAAAATAGATTGACATTTGTCAAAAATATGTCAATGCAATTTGCAATTTTAGCAGCTCGATTGTCCAGGAACTGCTATTATCACAATTACCAAGCACAACTTTATTAACCTAAATCAATCCTCTTACGCTATTCTTAAACAATTATGACAAATTTCACAATTCTCTTAGTAAATATTATAGTGATCGCTATTCTCACACAATTATGACGATCCACTCAATTCTCTTACTGAATATTGACTACTGTCGGCTATTGTCACAATTATCACAATATTCACAATTCTCTTAGTAAATATTATAGTGATTGATATTGTCAAACAGTTATGACAATTTTCACAAATCTCTTAGTAAATATTATCATGATTATAGTGATCGCTATTCTCACACAATTATGACAATTCTCTCAATTCTTAACTGAATATTGAATACAGTTGGCTATTATCACAATTATGACAATTTTCACAATTCTCTTAGTAAATGTTATAGTGATCGCTATTCTCACACAAAAAGCACAATTGTCAAATGCAATAGCAACAACTTTCAACGTTTAATTTCAAAATAGCACTCTTCTACTACGGTATTTCCATGCAATTATAATTTTCAGATGTAGCGCCTTCATGATTTATACTCATAATTTATATCTATATTCAATTACAGCTTGGAATAATGAAGCATTTTGTCAAAATTACTTTTCCGATACTGATATGTGTTACGTGCTGGTAAATGTAAACGAAAATTGGGAAAATGCCAGGAAGAAATGTGTTTCTGATTACGGAGGATTTCTAGCAGATGTACAAACGCAAGCTGAACTGGAACATATTCAAATGGTTATACAGAATATGGCAAGCGAGTAAGTGAAGTGGGGTTTATTTTGACTTTTATAATGGCTTTTGACAAAATAGGTCCTGTGCTCAAAAAATGTTGTTAACACTGCCCAATATAATTATGTTATCTTATAGTTGAAGATGCATTGGACAAAATCAAGGAAAATATTAGGGTGATTTCTTGTACTTGAAATTGACGACATCGTCCTTTTTATGGACGATAAATTGTGAACTCGAGCGTCAGGCGTAATTAGCGTTTTTTTATCCACCACTGACCAACAACCGGTCCAGAGAAATGATAAGCGCTTATGATATCTATGAAATGTTCCCGTAACACTGCCATCTTTTGGTGAAAATTATCACCGCGATCGTCTTTAAAAAAAGTATGGGAAACTTGCTTAGTCCTCCCTTCTGCTTAATTGGATGGAAACCTCAGTGTTTGAATTGAGGAGTGCTTAGGGGCCACTCCAAAACGTAACCAGTGGAACCGCCCCAAACCGGTAGTTTTGCATTTTTTTGTTTTGAGTAGTTGCCATTGCTCAGAGCAATAATAAAAAGTTTAGTTTTGAAGAGTTAAAGTTAAAATCATTTTCTAAATAATTCATGACTCATCAAACAGGACCAAGTTTTTGAACAAATTTTAGTTATACTGAATACTTTTTGTGATTATTTTTGTTTTCATATTTTTTGCTTTCAAGTAAATCAGCCTGGTTAGGAATGAAGCATGAATTTGGTCAATGGCGTAACCGAGCAGGTCAACTCCAGACATTTTTCAACTGGCAAAATGATGCTGAGGCCCACGATAACGAATGCGTCGTATTGAATAGAGCTAGTGGCAAATTCATCGATGTTTCGTGTAGTGAAAACAATGCAGGATTCGTTTGTAAATACAACAAAGGTGAGTGTGGTAATTACACCTCGCCTAACTATACCAAGTAAACAATTTGAGCGGTACTCTTGCAAAATAAGAGGAAAGTCGTAAAAATTCAAAATTGAGTTTATGTCATATTTTAATTCTCTGTAATCTCAGCTTTTAAATGATATATAATATGTCACACTTTCTTTCTCCATTCTTCATTTTGATATCAAAAGCCAAAGAAGTCCAATGAATATATTGCAAAAATTAGCTGCAAATCGATTTCAATGATACTAATTACTACAGTGTATAATAGCACAATGCAATCAATTAACCGTGAATAATTGCACTTCCCGGCAGAGTTGACCTTCAAAATTGAAGTATAGGTAAACACTCATGCATGAATGCGTTTATGTTTTTCCACCCTATTTTTACTTTAGATGCCATTTATTCAAAATGT
>JXSR01S020447.1:63855-76003 GCA_000969725.1 Ophiothrix spiculata | reverse complement strand
CCCCAACACCCCCCGCCCGCTAGCTACGCCACTGTCTATATATTTGTGAATAAGATAAAGAACTTCCAATAAATAGACGTGAAGTGGGTATATTCAATACTGTTGTACATAAACTACAGAAGAATGAACTTTGATATTATCAAATGAACGTATTTCTTTAGTAAAACAAGCTTTACATTAGCAGTAAATAAGGCGCCATATTTTGTATATACAAAGACACTACGTACGCCTGATATATAGCAGAGCATAAACGAAATGAATGAACATAAAGGTACTGACACATTTATCGTTAGGCGTCATGTGTTGGGCAAATTTGCAGTGTTGCAAAAACGTTTCGAAAATTTGATCATACAGTTTTAAAAAATTGTTGTTCTGTTATATGTTATACATTTTGATATAAGAATATTATCTAAGAATGGTTATGACAAAAGTGGGAATCTCACTTTGTATAAAATGAAATTCCCTTTTCAATGTGGCCTCGATATTTTAACCTAAAATATCAGTAAGTAGAATAAGTATATGAAACAGGAATACGAAATATCACAGGGGTAATATATTTTTTAAAGTTGCAAAATTATGTCAATTGTCACTCAATCGTGTCAATATTTTATTAAAGCTTTGTTCTTTTTCCCCTTCAAGTGACAGCTGTAGGTATATAGGCTACGGAAAATATTTCGCTTTTCGCATTTTAATATTAATAAGAAATTAAAGATAAAATGGTAGATCCGTTCCTTCATTCTCTTTTAGGTCGAGTAAACAAGTTGAGCGTCCTATTAGATAGGAGGTAGAATGTTTGACGTTATGAGTGTTTTTGTGTTATTTGAAAATGAGAAGGGGGTCTTTTACTTCTTTGTTTTGAACAAAGAGACGATATTAATAACAGTTGCCCCTGCAAAGGACTATGCTATGAATTTTGCTTCTAAACTGAGAAATAATATATGTTACATTTCCCCTCACTCTCAAATGCTGCGCCCTCATTCAAGTAGTGTTTTTGTCATGTTTTTATTTCTAATTCGGATACGAGCCTTTTACTACCTATCGTGGATGTAAGTCCGTTTGCAGTAATGTTTGTTTAATTTCTCAGAGTAGAACGGTTTCGACATTGGATTTTATGATTGAAGAGATGGCATGGTTTGGTGTAGAATTGGGGAATATCGTTCTTATACTGGTTAGACGTACCGCTGTAATGATCAAAGATGCGTCCCATTAAGATACCAATTTAAAAGAAAAACGAGGATCATCAAAATGCAATCCAGAGTCTGAACAATTTGTATACAAAACTGAACAAGCAATAATGTTCCTTTATGACACCTTAGTTTTTTATGACGACACACAAAAAAAAACTAATGAAAGAAATCTCGAGTTAAGATCTGAAGTTGCTATATAAATATAGAATTCAACATTTATATTCAGTTGATGAAATACGTCGAAACAACCGTCTAGAAATACAAAGAGGCTTCTTTTATGATTACATCTTTTCAGAGTTCCTTTTTAGAGATTTAGCTCACGCAGAAAGATTCACTTGCTCTCATCAACGATAGACGCACACATCAAGGATTGAGCTTTGATATTATCAGAAGAAATCTTTAATTCTACTTCTTTTCATGAACACGTCAGAGCTCTGCAAATAAACAGTATTATTCCATCTTTAGGCTCTTATAACCATATTTTCTTTAATATTTCAAAACATGATTCAACATCAATGATATGACTTATCATAATGTTGTTCAATAACGACGATGTCCAGTGGGAAATAACATGTGTACCCGATTTTGACAAAAATGATATATTCATTCATATATTTATATATTTTTTATTTATTTTGTCCATATCACAAACAACTAAAGATATAATTAAAAACAAATGTACTTGAAACAAAATGATATGGAGGATGCGGTTGAAAGGCCAAAGGTCAGAGGTGACCATAACCCACTTTGAAATACAAAACAAAAATGTTGCATACAATTCACTTAACAAATGTCAAAACAAATATTACAAAAAGCTTAAAAATAACCATACACAGACAAATGCAGAAAGGGTGCTTTTAACAGAAAGAAATCAGTATTTTGAAATAATGCGACGCTTAAATTGGTTGCTGAAATAATATATTAGATGTTCTCAAATACAAATCCAATATTTGGTACTCACAGAAATATTTTGACATCCTGTTAGGTGTCTTGATCACTCCACACTGATGTTGCTGTGAGGTGTTTCTAGATCCTAGCATCCTTAGGGTGCTGCTTGATCATCTGATTTGATCTGATAGTTTGGATCAAGCTTGTATGTCCCTTCGTTTTTATTCATTTATTCATATTTCTTGTTCCTCTGCTCCTTATCCAGATGGCCTCCTTTAGCCATCGGGTTGTCCTATCTGATTCCAATTTCTGATCGCTGAAATATTGCTTATTTTATTTTGATTTATTCATGAAAAATTACAGGGAATGCCGTTTTTTTCATGCGTATGAATATTCATGAGTTCGGATACCCTAGTTTAAAAAGCCTGTAAACTCGCCATAGTAGCATAGAGTCTCAAACCAAACTTGCACTTAGAAGTTATGCAAACATTTTGAAATTATAAAACAATGAAAAAAATAGAAATATAAGTGTCTTTTCGTGTGATTTTGCAAGTGTTTATTTTCCTCTAGTGAGGTCAAATTAGGTCTTTGCATTTTACCTAAAATCTTCGGTTCTGGACTTAACATATTTTAGCCACTTGGTCAAAAGAGAGCGACAACACTTCTTTAACAGATTTACTAAAACATTTGCGGTAGTTCTGCGTAAAACACGTATCACGTCAGAGAACGTGACGTTTGGTCCAATGAGGTCAAATAAAAGATCAAATTTCTACGTAAAACATCATATACCCCGGAAGTGATCAATGATGTGGTATTTGTCTATTATTGCGTACATATATTTAAGACACCCTCTACATATCAGCGAAATCTCGATGGCCTAGTGGATAGGCTAATCGCTTTTGATGCGAGAGGTTCCAGTTTTGATTCCCGTCGGCGCCTTCTTTTTTTTTGTTTCTTTTTTTTTTTTTTCATTTGAAAACAAAGTTATATTTTTTCCCATCAAATTAGATTGATATTCCTTCAATAAACTATTTTTACAAAAGAATTTCTTTAGATAAACATGATAAAATTATTTCCCAATAGCCCGTAAATGATGATGCACAGTGGATGCACATGTCCCAGTCATAGCTCGGAGCTACTACACATGGTATTGTAAATGACGTCACATTTGCCTGATATAAGCCCAAGACCTTCGCAAGGTGTGACTTGTCCACCACTGTTTGATCACTAATAATATATAGCCATTTAATGTTAAAGGCACATTATTGGTGTCGCTATTTCTATAAATAAATTTTCCAGGTTTTAAGAATCTATGACCATTAGTTTTGACATTTTTCACATGGAAAAGGTAAAGGATACCAAAAACAAATTTTATTAATGTTTAATTCACACAAAAAATATTTTAATTTATGCAATATGCATATAATTAATTTTAAAAAGTGAATAGCGCCACCAATAATGAAACATCAAAATATGGGCTAAAAATGAGGTTTTTTGACCTAAAATGATAATTTTTTAAGGTTTAATGTAAAAATAAGTTATGGAAACAAATATTACAGTTCAATACCTAATCCCAGAACTAATTTAAACACTTTCAATGGCCTGCATTTATTGTAACAGTGCCTTTTTGTCGAAAAATTAATAAATGAACCGATCAAACAGTGGTGTGTCGTTTACGATTTTCGCCGTGTATATCGGGATAATGTGATGACCGACATCATACCCTTTCGAATGTTCAAAATTTCATATATATGATGTCTGATATCTTATCTTCAAGTTTGTATAAACCATTTCACATAAAATTTTGTAAAACACGCTACACGTAATTAGATTTGACCTCATCATTTTAAAAGCTTAAAATTGACATTTAAACAAAAAATGTAATAAAATGAAAAAAAAAATATTCTCCACTGTCAAAAATAGAACTATCTTATTGAAAAAACTCTAAATATGTTCATCCACATCTTCATTTTCTATTTGCATTAACCCCTTTGTGATTACAGGGGTTCAAAGTCCGATCCTATCTGACAGGTCACGTCGAGAAAAAAAATCTAGCGACCAAGTTTCCTGATATTCACCCGGGATATACCCGGTAAATGAAAATTAAATTTCGTCTATTGAGCTCATTTGCATAGGTTCTAAGTACTGGCTGATATCTTATGAACTATAAACAGTCCTGATGAATTTATTTCAAACGGTAAAGTTTCGCTGATTTAGATATTTTGAGTTTGAGATCAAGTCATTTCCACAGAGTGGGGCCAGAAGTTCAACTGTTTGGTCTAAAAAAACATTTTTTATTTCGAGTGAAGGTTTTGAAGCTTATTTGAAATCCTACTTGAAAAATCCAAGATGGATGTTAATTCAATATGCAAATTAGGCATTTTTTGCATTTTCCTCTTTTTTAAATATTTGTTGTCATGCACGCCAAAGTTGAAGTATCTAGCATTTATAGTTTTATAGGTATGGGATAGGCTATTGTCTTCGACAAAAGCAAAACAGTCTAAGCGTTTTGCTTTTGGTTTCGCTCATGGATACAAAAATGATTGTTATGAATTAAAATTGCTAAAGTGGGGATTATCTATACTTATTGACTACAATGAATAGACTCGATGATTTGAACTAGGATAATGTGTTAATTTTCAAAACCATATACTTATATCTAAACGCTCACTGTTCTGCAAATGATTGCATACATGTATACACATGTAGAAAGCTATAGTTTGAAACACTTATTGAACATAAGTGAGTGTCCTTGTTGCACACACAAAGTGTTCTTGATATAAATTTGAACACATCAAGTCAGTTTATAACTTCCGTAAATAAGTTCATATTTCGTAGGATTGAAGACAAATATGAAAGATTATGAGTGGCAAATTCAAAATAGTAAAGTAGTCAGTTTATGACTATCTTGAAAATAAAGCAATTTTATACTTTAGTTTCGAACCTACTAAATATTTTTTTTATTTTCTGCTGCAGTTGCATGAAATGCTCACAAACGTGTTGTAAAAATTGATCTATTTCTTATCTGGGATCTTTCCTTCAGATGAGTCTATGAATTATATAACCGCTAGCTAATTATGTAAATCTATGTGTTCTACTCAAAGCTTGGGGATATACTTGACCCATGCTTAAGTAGTGCAAAGATGACCTCTTTTCAGATGTGTTTTCGTTTCCATTTTTAGAATGCAATGAATATGAAATAAAACTGGATTTATTAGTATATTAATGTGTTTTCTTTTATCAACTCGAGGGCTACGGTATCAAATGCATTTGAAATGATCAAAAGAATAAGATTTCCGGGTTCTCAAGATATGCGAAAGGTTCATTATAACAACCTTTTAAGTTCAATAGCAATGTGTATCAAATAAGTAATGCATGTATCTTGAAACTTAAGTTAAATCTGTTAGTCTTGTTGCTTGTTTTTTTTTTTTTTTTTTTCAAATTTGTCGAAATGCAGCAACGGTCTCTTTTTCGGTAATATCGCTATATTTAAAATCTTTTAGTCACTTTAGAGCTTGCAACGTTCGATGAAGTTCATTTTTTATTCAAAAATGTCACATGCAGAAAGAAAATCTATATTTTTCCGTTTTGCTTTATCAAGTAATCCCACTTTGAGTAACTGTTAAAAAAACCTACTCGTATGTATCCAAGAGAAGTTGTAAAAGACTTTTGCCGAGTACAGTTTGTTCTCATAAAGTGAAGTGGTTTCTTTCTCCTCGTGTTGTCATGGTTGCTTAGATTTCCCAGAGATAGCTTCTTTATCCCCTTGAAACAGAGCTTTCTGGGTAAATCATGTAAACCTATCTTGGTAAAAAGATGGTGTCAGCACTATACATTTGTTTGTGCTCCGCTGTTAATAACTTGATATACGTTCGACATATTATACCCCATGAATAAGTTTCAACATTATTATTTTGATTACATTTTTTATTAACTTCTGTAATTAACCCTTACTTTCGTAATCTCCTGGTTGCATCTACTTTCTGATGTTGACAAAAATTTGAAAGCTATGCAGCAGCTTTTTTTTTAAATGCGGTATACAGCATATATCTGAATTCAGAATAAATAAACAACTAGAGTGGGATGGAATGAAAATGCATAACTGTTGACTAAGGGTCTCGTCTTTTAAAACGGCTCCCATCACCTGAATATAGGTTAATGGGGCCATCTATAGACTGCTCCATGCAGTGCTTGGACTTACTATCAGATTACCATTACATCACTTTTCTATACTTAAAAACCGCCACTTAGATAGTAAAATGTATATTTGGAGCTATATCTGTATCAGTCACAAGAATATTTGCATAGATAACTTTGAATAAATTCAACCATACTAACGTCAAACCTTTTTAATCGCCCACAAGACAATGCTTGAGTTCAAATGTTCTGTCCGTGCATAACAATGCATTTTGTAATCTGTTGTTAAATATTTTGTTAACCCATTACTTATAATTCTATTCACTGGAGTCAATAAGTATAGATAATCACCACTTGAGAAATTGCAATTCGTAACAATCTTTTTGTGTTTACACGAGAAAAAACTAAACTAAAATGGCAAGGGATTTTTGTTTTTGTCAAATACAATTGCCTATCCCATACTTTGATTGACAGGCCTCTTTTGTGCGGTAAGATTATTCGATATTTCTTTTGTCAATTACAATTTGTAAACTATGTGTAAACTCAATCCTTTGTCTTTTAATGAGATAACTTACGACAAACTTGAACAGGCCTATTGTGATACAATTTATTAATCGTGCGAAAATTGATAAACACCAAGTTTGTTCAAAACCTTTATTATTTACTCAGCTTTTGTAAAATTAGCATATGTGTAAATGTCAATTTTTTTTCATTGCGACCACCCGTCCACGTAAGCCTATTTTCAGGTCTATTCATATTTACACATTTAGATAGGGTAATTTACAATTTTGTAAACCAATTCGTAAACTGTGGATTTGAACAAGCTAACTGTCTATATAAGTAGTTTACTGATTTGATAAAATAGTAATTTTAATCAATGAATATCATAAGTAACATTTGAAAGTATATAATAATTTTGAATCATTGTTGTTTTTGGTGGGGATTTTAATGAGAGTCGTCGTAAAAGTAAATACAATATTTTCAATGATATTAGATTGCTCACAAAAATGAATCTCGTCATAACTAAAAACCGTTAAAATTGCAAAGGTTAAAATGTGAAATAAAACCAACCTTATTTTTTCCTACTTAAATAAGCTTCTTGGATTAAACTCTTTAAACTATCAAACTGATTATATTTATCCACAAACCTCTTCAATATTCATTAAATATTACCAAAATGTTGCAAATTAAATCGATTTTTGAGTCAGAATGCAGGACATTTACAATGCTTTTACTACATCTAAAAAGTTTTAATTTCTCACACTATTTAAACAATAGCAAATCTTCAGGTTAGTCTATAGTCCTCTAAGAGTTAAAAATTAGTCTTATTTGTGAATGAATAACCACTGGTCGTAGTAATTGTTAATCTTTATAACATGAACTTTGGTATATATGGTTAACTGATAGTTGTTTTTTCTATATCGAGTCTACAGATGCAGGGTTACTTTGACTGCATTAGCACGCCCTGCCAACGAGCAGGTGGTTTTATTGGGAAATGAGACAATTCATTTCCATAGTTTGTTATCTCATATCTAACGTGCTTTATGTGAAAGAAAACAACAGAAGTGTTTTAGTAGTTTTTATTTTCTAAAACCTGAAAACAGAAATAAAATTGAGTTAATAACATATGTACCTTCTATTCCTGTCGGTGATCTCTATAATTACGTATGTCTTATTCCATATAGCTGTTCAAGTAAAATAAAATCAATAAGTTGAATAAATCTAAATATATTGCTTTTAAAACTCGTGTTTGTTCGCACAGAGAAGCTTTCTTACAAAAGGAGAAACGGAAGGGTCAATCAGAAATAGTTTGAATGAGAATTTCACATTAGGACTTATTTATTCTAGCTGCATTTACATATAATCTTTTATTAATATTTGTCCCATTAAGAGTAGAAAAAACAAAGCGCTTCACGTTAAATAGGTAGATAGGGTGCATTTATTGCGCTCCATTGCCCTGCTCACTGTAGGTCTCAATCATCACATATAATGTCGAGCACCAAAACCTCATTCAGGTCACGAATATGATCATTCTACGAGATTAATCTGCAGTGTAGTCATAGTTCATGACAATAAAAGTGATTTATTTTTACATTTATGAACATTGATGACACCACAACAAACCTAATACTGTTCGATTGGATTCATAACAGTAGAAATATCCTATGTAGATAAGACCAAGGAAATACATACTTGAAATCTTGCCCTAAGTTAACTGCGCTCAATCATGATATATATAATTCAATAAATTCAATTGTTTAATCGTCTTTCCATATCAGCTTTACAAGGACTATTTTTCTTAATTTTCTAAAAGGTACAATCTATGTTTTGCTGGTTGTTTCAAGAGAGATGGTCTTTATGAAAGGTCATATCCAATACAAGTGAGTACTATCACATTTCTCAAAAAATATTTGCACTATTTATCACAATAATAGCAATTATCGTAACTGACAATAACGCAGTTATTTGGAGGGTTCAATGCCCAATCTATCTATATAAAAGAACATCGCCCAAAGGGAGTGTCACTATTTATTCACTTACATTGTTGCTCTAAGCTAAGTATACAAATAGCAATAAATGACTTCTTCTAATTGAGAATGCTGAACATATCTGCACCATCTCTGAAGCTTACGACAAAATAGGATGTATACGATAGGGAACAACGCAAGAAGACTGCAAAATAAAATAAAAATATTTAGTGTAAAATCCTCTTGCAGTTTGTTCAATTAACATACGATATATTAAAGTTCAATCCCGGGGTTCAATCCCCAGAACAATGTTACCAACTGACATGTGCTATGCTGTTGTGTATTACCAATCACATGACGTTTTCATTAATTCATTATGTAGTAGATACTCTACGTATAACGCAAGACATCCTGAAAGAATTATTCAATTTTCTTATTAATTATCCCTATAGTCATCCTAATTGAATTGTTTAATTAGCAGCTGTCGTATGTGTCTTGTTGTATACGTTTAGTTACTATGTTATTGAAAATGCAAACATGAAAATGCAAACATTAATTGGATTAAAGTAAGGATAGACAACAATTCTAAGGTGACATGTCTTTTCTTTTAGTATTATGCTGTATGGTTTACATTGAATATGTTCTTCTCACGTCATACAAAGCATTAGTATTTATCCTCAAGTACGGGAATGTGTGTTAATACCATAAAATTGGTTTAGATTACTTTCACTGTACGTTCAAGACGCTGAATTAAATGATTTCTGCAAATGGGCTTCAAAATGATCACAAGATGAAAAAATTAGCTCTCAAATATATCGTATTACAACATCAAATTTCATTAGAAGCATTTTATTGAAATTTAAAACTTACAAATATGTCTATACTTCTCAGTCTTAGATTACATGTTATGCGTCCATCATCGTGTTTGGAAATGTATATTTTTGTATTTAGTAATGTTTCAGTCACACCGTATCCACGTAAGATATTTCAATGATTCTAATGCATCTAATTTTTCAACCTTAAAGTACATGATGATCAAAGAAAGGATAAAGGTTTGAAAAATTGAATCATACAAAGCGAGTGTATTGATTTGTCACTTAAAAGTTCGCTTAATGTCAAGATTTTTCCTAGACATCTGAAAGAACTAATGACGTAATGGTATCTTCAATAAGCAGTCCAAAGGGTCCAAGCCTCATTAAAGATTATGATGACTAGCTGAAGATCCAAATTTGTTCTTCTCAAAGGTGGTTGGAAATCAGCAATGTCCATTGTCAGAAATGGAACATAAGATTTAATATCGCTTCTCTCTACTTTGTTAATGGTTAACCTCCGATCGCATTAAATTTCCTCAAATCTCACAGAAGGGGTTTAGTACCTATATTTAAAGATAATGGCTTTTTCTATTGCATGTCATCAAATGCTAAGTTACATTAACTGCATTAACACCCACTGCCAACAAACAGATGTTTTTCAATGGCAAAATACCATATTGCAGTTATCGTCCACTGCACGCTACACCACAGAGTAACAGAGATGACACTGCACTAAGCTCAAAACACGGCCCCAATCATAGCGTAGTATGTTGACAAAAACTAATATTCATGAGTTACTGTCAGTTACACTGCTCAAAAGACTCATCAGTAAATAATCAATACATGTATTAATAACCGTTTTCACGCTAGACTAATTTCATGATGTCTTACATGAAGAATGAACAAGACGAGGACGCATTTTGAAGAATGCTACACAACTTGCATTCAATTAGGCGTAATACACTTCAAGGGCAATGTCAGGATTTATTTGAGTAGGATTATCCATAATGCGTCCTCATTTTTGTAATTGGAGCCACTGATCACGCAATCAGCCAAGAAACGTTAACCAGCGCCTATTGAGAAATGGTAATCAAATGAGCTATGAAGTATATGGGGATAAAGTGTCAGGGGCCTGGCTACACGGCGATCTTTGTATCGCTAATACAAGCCTACGTGTTTTTTCAAAGTACTCTATCAGGTCTTTAAAATTATCGTATGGTAATGAGTATGGTATCACGAGAACGAGAATTTCATGATCTTGATTGACATGTGTGTTCAAAATTGATAGGTTAAAGAATGCGAGCGTGATGGGCCAATGAAAGTTGTTATTTCGAAACTCCATAGCGAATGTACTGACCGGGGTCTTGTTACAAAATGTACCTAATCAGGTTTGCCCTTTTGTCTTTTTAGTTCACAAAAAATATCACATGAAAGCTTAATAAATCATGAACAAAATGGTAAATGTTCAAAAAAAATCGGCCGGTTAGTTTTGATACAGCGATCTTGCAAAGTTATTATCCTATACCCCAAACACGGGAAGATATCTCGGGGTCATGCATCAATTAGGAACGTTGTGTGTGCATTGTATACGAAATGTTGCTAATAACTGCAATATGCATTATGGTAGATTGCAATGATTATCTTCAATTGGACCGTTAATAAAACCCGCGCCACTCTTGCATTTCTTTCTCTATCTTCTAACGGGTGTTATCGCATTTTATCTAATGTGAATGCAAAAGGCTAGTAGTTTTTAGTTCCGGAATTTAAAGTAATGAATTAGTTAAAAAATACAAAATGCATCTATTCTTTTCTGTGATGTTTACGTATAGCCATTTAAGTAAAAAATGATTTGATTTTTCAAATCAAAATATATTACTAAATTAATCTGTCCATAAAGCTTTCTCAGAAAAGAAGACCAAGCAGGCTTTTAAGTAATCATTACATTGAACTTGAAGGGAAAATTAAAAGAATATTTTGTTAGATAGCACTCCTAGATTAAATTCTGTATTGTAAGAATCTGGGTTGGTACTTTCAATTGAAACATAAAGAGGATTTAAACTGCGCTTTGGCTCCCTAATTTGTAATTAATAAACTCTTCAAGTTTCTAAACATGATTGTTACACTTGCTCTGCTGAAATAAATAACATATTTTTCTGAATAATATATCTATAGTATGTTGCTTAAATTACAAAAAAATGGTTAAGGAAAATGATGTTGTTCCTATCGTTAGGATCTTTATCAAATTCCAAAATAGGGTTCACCACTATGAGAGTCTATCTATATCATCACAATAATCGTGATTATTGTAACTGACAATAACGCGGTTATCTGGAGAGTTCAACGTCCAAACGAAATGAACATCGCCCAAAGGTGTTGTCAATTCATGTTCACTTACATTGTTGTTCTCAATATTTCTTCTAATTGAGAATGCTGAACATGTCTTCATCATGTATGAAGGTTACGACAAAATAGAAAGTAAAGGCAGGGCAATAACACGTGAAGCATTATTCTACGAGGTGTCGATTTCGCGATTATATTTCTTATCCACACAAATTCTGTAACAAATGGGCTTCAAAATGATCTCACGATGAAAAAATTACCTCTCAAATATATCGTATTACAAAATAAAATTTCATTAGCAGCATTTTATTGAAAT
>JXSR01S020447.1:16004-27223 GCA_000969725.1 Ophiothrix spiculata | reverse complement strand
AATGTGATTTTTGGTTAAAAATCAACATCACCATCATGTTCCTTGTGAAAATTCCTTTCTGGAAATGTATACTTTTATTAACTTTAAGCACTTTGTTCAAAAGTTATGGTACAAAATGAATTCGCAAAAATGCAACAATGAGTGATGTGCTTTCCCCCCTTAATATGATTCAATATCACGAAATATTGAAACACTTCTTGCGATGCACATGAATCATTCAATAGATTGTAACATTGATGAATTTAGTCCTTTATTCTTACGAAAGACATGCTGAATAGTGAATACATACTGTATTCTTCTTCAACAAATTATCTCACTTCGATTTCTGTAATAATAAAGGGGTATAAAATAAAGTAAAAATGTTTTGATTTCATCTTTGGAAAACACAATGAAAAATTCGAGTATAACGACTTTGTCAAAAAGCTGTACCAATCCTGAGCCATACCAGGGATCTCTTCAGGCGACACACCACAAAATAGCTTCCCATTGACTTACTGTACAAATGGCTTCCTAAAACACCCGAAAACTCAATAATAAAGCAACTGGTTGCTTCAACGCTGCCTTTTCTCAGATGATTATGATCTCTTCTAACACAAAATGATGATAAAAGTACACCATCAATGCAAAAATTTCAAGATACTGGACGCTGAAGTAATAACGCCCCCTATCACTGACATACGAATTTTGTATTACCAGAATCAAGCGCAAATTAAGGTAAACCCTTTAAATTTTACCAAAGCATCTTTAAATAAACCTAACTTTATAATTAGAACAAAATATTGACCAAACATATTGCCCTTCCATACGTTTTGAAGTCCTCATTTTAGAAGAGCAGTGAATTTTGCCGATTTCAGAAATGCCGAATTAAGAGTACTAGTTATTTAGTGTAGTGCGCCCTGCAATGCTCAACACACTCATTTGCTTCCTTGAAGGTGTTGCTTTCAAGGCCTCTACCACTTTACGAGGGAGGTGAAACAGTTTTGACAATGTATATTATTAGAGGAACGACGAAAAGTCGATGCTACAATGGTATATAAAGTATTGTTCATGATTCTCTTTCTTAAAACTTGGCACTGGTAGTTTTTCACATTATTTGAATCCAACGTTTCATGAAAAGTAAAGAACGCATCTTTACTTCAATTTCAAGCGTAGATCTTAGATGAGTATAATTGACAAGAGCCCGAGGCAATTATTTTGAAAATATATTTGTTCCGACCAGAATCATTCTGAAAAGCTCCGGACCTATAAGTATGATAAATATGAAATGCAGATACATCTCTGACAAAGACCACATTGTTTTATTTCAGGTTTCATACCCAAAAGATGTAGATATTTTTCTCATCTTGCTTCTATTGGATCTTAACATTACTTATATACTTTGTTTCATTCTATTTGTCTATAATTTGGAGTATATTTGAAAGATGTATGTTTCTCCTTTTTTTTTCTTCTTCTTTTTTCTTTCTTTTGTGGGGGTGTGTCGGGGCGGGGTGTGTGGGGTGTATGGGGTAGTGTGTTGGGTGGTTCTTTGTTTTGTTTGTTTGTGAAGTTTTAAGTTTTTGTGAAATCATGTAACATGTTTAGATTTGTTGGCCAATTGACCCCCCTCTCCTCCTACACTTAGTGGCGTGCCCATGATTTATTGAGTGGTGGGGCACAAGCATTAGTTTGGCCAAATGACATGAGACTTTGTCTTAAACAAAATAGGGCACTGGGAGTAGAGGTTGTAAAAAAACGGGTTCATGAGGTGTCAGCTAAGCATTGAAAAACAGGGTCTATTGACTGAAATTTGCTATCCACCGACATATGGGCCACAGCAGACAATCTGAAAGCAGCATTACAATTATAATAATCGATTTAAAATTCTTGTTGAGACATTTGATGATACCTTTCTTGCTCGAAGATCACATTATTAATTTTGCTCCAATTCACTCACAGTTTATATAAATAACGATTTTTTTTCCTGAAAGCTCGCTCTTTGATATAAGTTAAATTGTATCTATAGGGCCTATATTTGTGAATAAAATATAGAACTTCCAAGAAATAGACGTAGGTGGATGTATTCAATACTGTTGTACATAAACTACAGAAGAATGAACTTTGATATTATCAGATGAACGTATTTCTTTAGTAAAACAAGCTACATTAGCAATAAATAAGCCGCCATATTTTGTATATACAAAGACACTATACGCCTGATACATACCGATATATCGCAGAGCATAAACGAAATGAATGAACATAAAGGTACAGACACATTTGTCCGTCATGTGTTTGCGCAAAATTTGCCAAAAGTGTTCCATAAACGTTTCGAAAATGTTATCATACAGTTTTAAAAAAAAATTGTTGTTCCATTATATATTATACGATGGCATGTCATTAGGTGGGTATGCTAAAAAGGTGGTGTTGTTACATTTTTTCGTGGGTTCTCGAACTTAATTTGATGTAAATTCACTAATCCTTAGCCTATTGACTTGTTTAATGTCTCATTTGAAAGCTTACACTTTTTGCTATCTGTGGTAGTAATTTGGCTTCCATGGGTTACATAATTTAAGAGAGACAATGGTTTGAACTTGGCAGTACAAGGGTGGTGGTGCCTAAGGATGCGGTGCCTACGGATGCGGTAGATACCCAAATTGAGACATTATCGCCATTTTGGAAGGTTTGACACTGCTGGAACATTCACAAATGGATTCTGTGACCTCAAATACATACAGATAGTCACCAACATGGCTAAAATTTGGTATATAATTACAGTTATTGGCAAATTTATCATTTTTAGACCTTCCTCAGACCCCTTCCCCCCTCAAATCAGTTTTTTGGGCAGAACTTACTCTTTTTTTGTCCGATTTTGACAAATTTGGTGTCAAAATGTTCAGGGGATCAAGCTGCATCAAATAAGATTTAAGACAAAATTATTTGAAATGTGCCATTTTCTCCCCTTGTATAGCCCGCCTCTAATTAATTGAAGGTCATTAACACCAAGACCCTAAGGGATCTGTTTCAAGTTTAATGCATCACAGTAACTATTAAAGTGTTTAAAACATATCCTGAAAAAATGAACTATTTACCATTAATCATTCCAATTTATGACTTGTTTTAGTAAAAACGGGCAATTTTGAGTAAAACACATTTGAAAATTACAGTTTGCATTGCGGTCTATGGAGTAATTAACCTTAATTAGTCCATTATGCCAAAACAAAAGTGATATTTGGCTAACAATTAACTTGAATTGAAAGAGATCAATAATATCAACATCATATCAAACAATTGTTTTTTTGACCATATAAACCATGTAACACATTTTTGACCCACCTCATGAAATGCCACCATACATTTTGATATAGGAATATTATCTAGAGTGGTCATGAAAAAAGTGGGAATCTCATTTTGTATAGAGTAAAATCTCCTTTTCCCTTTTCAATGTGACCTCGATATTGAAGACTTCTAGCTATGCATAATGATTATCAGAGATAATATTTTCTCAGCAGTTACCTACATGATATGATGTTTTGAAACATATTTATTGACGAGTTTCTTGACATAATAACCAAATTCATATCATTTTAACTTAAAATATCAGTTAGTAGAATATGGAAACAGAAATACGAAATAACGCAGGGGTTATATATTTGTTAAAGTTACAAAATTATGTCAACATTCACTCAATCGTGTCAATATTTTATTTAAGCTTTGTTCTTTTTTCCTTTGTGTTTTTTGCATTTTAATATTAATAAGAAATTACTTATTTGATAAAATGGTAGATCCGTTCCTTCATTTTCTTTTAGGTCGAGTAAACAAGTTGAGCGTCCTATTAGATAGGAGGAAGAATGTTTGACGTTATGAGTGTTTTTGTGTTATTTGAAAATGAGAAGGGGGTCTTTTACTTCTTTGTTTTGAAAAAAGACACAATATTAGTAACAGTTGCCCCGGCAATAGGCTATGCTTTGAAATTTGCTTCTATATAAGGTCGCAAGGAAATAGGCTTAAACACTTTGAATTCCAAAGATAGTCAACTGAGAAATAATATATTTTCAGCTTTCTTACAAATGCTGTGCCCTCATCCCAGAAGTGATTTTGTAATGTTTTATTCCTAATTCGGATACGAGCCTTTTACTACCTATCGTGGATGTAAGTTCGTTTGCAGTAACCCTGTGTTTGTTTAATTTTTCAGAGTAGAACGGTTTTAACATTGGGTTTTATGATTGAAGAGATGGCATGGTCTGATGTAGAAATGGGTAATGTGGTTCTTATACTGGTTAGACGTACCTCTGTAATTGTCAAAGACGCGTCCCATTAAGATACCAATTTAAAAAGAAAAACGAGGATCATCAAAATGCAATCGGGAGTCTGAACAATTTGTATGCAAAACTGAAATAGCAATAACATCCCATTATGACACTCGATAGTTTTTCATGACGATACAAAAAAACCAAATGAAAGAAATCTCGAGTTAAGATCTGAAGTTGCTATATAAATATAGAATTTAACAGTTATGTTCAGTTGATGAAATACGTCGAAACAACCGTCTGGAAATACAAAGAGGCGCACCATTTGATTTTCAGGGGGGGGCATGGAAGTTGGGGTTGAGTCAAGTTTGTTTTTTTCGCCGCTTTCGGCGGCAACATTTTTTTTTTCGCCGCCTTCGGCGGCAAAATTTTTTTTATTGTATTTTTTATGTTTTTCTTTACTTTGAAGTAGTTGGGTAAAGTTTTTTTTTTCTTATTCATCTTTGGGTCAAGATATTTTTTTCACCGCCTTCGCCGGCGAAGTTTTTTTTTTCAAAAAAACTTCCATGCCCCCCCCTGAGAATCAAATGGTGCGCCCCTTATGATTACATCTTTTCAGAGTTCCTTTTTAGAGATTCAGCTCACGCAGAAAGATTCGCTTGCTCTCATCAACGATATACGCACACAGCAAGGATTGAGCTTTGATATTATCAGAAGAAATCTTTAATTCTACTTCTTTTCACGAACACGTCAGAGCTCTGCAAATAAACAGTATTATTCCATCTCTATAGGCTCTTATAACAATATTTTCTTTAATATTTCAAATTATGATTGAACATCAATGATATGACTTATCATAATGTTGTTCAATAATGAAGATGTCCAGTGGGAAATAACAAGTCCTTTAATATTACGTACCCGATTTTGGAAACAATGATATATTCATTCCTATATTCATACTTCTAATTTATTTTTTTCCATATCAAAAACAACAAGATATAATTAAAAAAAAATGTAATTGAAACAAAATGATATGGAGGATGTTGTCGAAAGGCCAATGCCAGAGGTGATCATAACCAACTTCGAAATACAAAACAAAAATGTTGTATACAATTTACGTAACACATGTCAAAACAAATATTACAAAAATCTTAAAAATAACCATACACAGACAAATGTAGAAAAGGTGCTTTAAGCAGAAAGAAATCAGTATATTTTGAAGTAAGGTGACACTTAAATTGATTGCGGGAATAAGATATTAGATGTCCTCAAATACAAATCCAAAATTTGGTACTCACGGAAATATTTAGATATCCTGTTAGGTGTCTTGATCACTCCACACAGATGTTGCTGTGAGGTGTTTCTAGATCCTAGCATCCTTAGTTTAATTGGATGCTGCTTGATGATCTGATTATTAGATCTGATAGATTGGATCAAGCTTGTATGTCCCTTCGTCTTTATTCATTTATTCATATTTCTTGTTCCTCTGCTCCTTATACAGATGGCCTCCTTTAGCCATCGAGTTGTCCTATCGGATTCCAAGTCAACAACTTTGACTATAACCATGATAACTAGATCATCAAGCAGCATTCAATTAGTTCGGCTATGACGTCATCCAGTCGAACTAAGGATACTCATGATACTAGCATCTAGAAACATCTCACAGCAAAATCATTGTGGACAGATCAAAACACCTGACAGGATGTCGAAATATTTCCGTGAGTACTAATATATTGGATTTTTATTTAAAACTTTTAATATCTTATGAACTATGAACAATCCTGATGTATTTATTTCAAGCGGTTGCGGAAATGTTTGGCTGATTTAGATATTTTAAGTTTGAGATCAAGTCATTTCCACAGAGTGGGCCAGAAGAGCAACCGTTTGGTCTGGAAAAAAAACTGTTTTATTTATAGTGAAGGTATGAATATTATCATTTCTGGTGCTATACTGATGCAATTCGCCTTGTTTGAAAATAATTTTTCAAACTTTGTTTTGAAGCTGATTGAAAGAAGCTTCCCACTTCCAGTATGTGTCAATTACGAGTATATTAACATGATTAAGATTATTTAAATGTTGAAATTGATCATAATTTCATTACATATTACCTGAATATTTTAGACAAAAATCCTAGGGAATCTTACCTTGTACTTAACATGCTCAGCACTTTTAAATTGAAATGAGTACGAAAGTGTTTTAAATCTTCTTCTAATCTGAGATCATACTTAAATGCGTCTATTATTTACACTACCTGCGGTAAAAATATTGAAATATATTTGCACAACTCAAAGTCAATAGAAATAGCTTCCGCATACACTTGACCCATACACGAGTAATGTAAAGATGGCCTCTATTCTGATGGTTCATTCCCCTTTTCCAGAACGCAATAAATGCAGTGCCTTATTTTGAATATGGAGTGCCCTTTTTAGTCATTTTTGGACACCGTATGCACATAAAGACACCGTATGCAAAAATCTTGTTCCGTAACTTTTAAAGTTTTTCTTTCTTCTTTCAATTAAAAAAAAATAAGTCTCTGGCATGATTTAAGGTTGTGTACCTTTGCTATTTTGAAATCCAACACCAAAAATCCAAGATGGCTGCCAATTAAATATAATTTTTTTTTGTATTGTTCTTATTGTTTTTATATTGGTTGTCATGTACTCCGAAGTTGAAGTCTCAAACATTGTAGTTTTACATGTATAAAGTTATTTTTAATGCACTTCTCCCCTTAATCTTACCGCACAAAAGAGACATGTCAATCAAAGTATGGGATAGACTATTGTCTCCGACAAAAGCAAAACAGTCTAAGCGTTTTGAACTAGGCTAATGTGTTAATTTCTAAACCATAATATCTAAACGCTCACTGTTCTGCAAATGATTGAATACATGTAAAGGGTGGTTCAAAAAAACTCAAAACCCAAGTTCAAAGTCATTTTTACTTAGCAATTGTACCTTTATCAACTTGAGTGGGCAAAGGTATCATGTGGGATAGGTTTTAAACAATTCCTGCATTTTTTATCAAGTTTTGATCATTGGTTTTTAAGATACAATCCATTTTTAAAATATTGCTTCAAAATGGCTTGTCCACGATTGCTTCTTTCTCCTTCTGACTTAAACCCTTCAATGGATTACATAACTGTGATGTGCAATCAATTTAAGTACTCTAACCTGCACGTATTGCACTGCATGTTGTGTTACTAGTTACGGGCGTTCCCTGCTTGAATTGAAGGCGTTTTCAATGCATTTTCCTAGCTGATCTTTCAATGTAATCTCGTCACTTTGCAGCACCTAAGAGCCTGAAATCTATCTGACAACGATTGAGTGACTAAGTCTAACCACTCTGTTGGAAAACATTTACCGAAGAAGACAAAACAAATAAACAATCAAAATTACATGAGCTGGAGTTCAGAGGCCTCTTGTATGAACCAGTAATCTGAACTGCGCCATTACGTTGCGGAAACTTGGGCTCCACCATCTGAAGCTATGTCCAGGTACATAATTCAACTCAAAATTGATGATCAATCACTTTCATCAGATAAACATGCGTAATTTAACCTGCAGTGAAACACTTGTGGAACAAAATGCGGTGCAGATCAAGGGGGACAGATTGAAGACAAAAACGAAGAAAAACCTTCGTGGACAAGCCACTATGAAGGACGGTTTACATAAAGAGCTGTATCTTAACACCTAATGATGCAAATTGCATAAAACCAGGGATGTTTAAAAGGTATAAACAATAATTCCTCTGCAAATTCAAGTTGATTGAGGTACAAATACTGTCTAAAACGTGACCTTCAACTTGGGTTCTAAGTTTTTTGATTCACCCTGTATAAAAATGTAGAAAACTTTAGTTTGAAACACTTATTGAACATAAGTGAGTGTTCTTGTTGCACACACATAGTGTTCAAGATATAAATTTGAACACATCAAGTCAGTTTATAACTTCTGTAAATAAGTTCATATTTCGTAGGATTGAAGACAAATATGATAGATTATGAGTGGCAAATCCAAAATAGTAAAGTAGTCAGTTTATAGCAGTTTTATACTTAAGTTCCGAACTAGAGTTCATTTAGAGCCTACTAAATATTTTTTACTTTCTGCTGCAGTTTTAGAATGAAATGCTCACAAACGTGTTGTAAAAATTGATCTTCTTCGTATCTGGGATCTTGCCTTCAGATGAGTCTATGAATTATATAACCGCTAGCTAATTAAGAAAATACAGCTTGAGTCAAAATGAAGTTGACCCAGATTCAAAACAGTATAACAAAAGAACTACTGATATTCAAAACAATTTTTTATCACCTAGCAAATGTGCAGACTCTTCTGCTTATTGAAAAAAAAAGAAAGAAGGAAATCGGTAAAGACTACTTCGAAAAAGTTGACCCTTTTACGCCGAAACCTCATAATTTCATGATGTTCGAACAATTCGGCTGGTTTCAAATTTGGACAGATTGTAGGTTTGATACTTCGTATTGAATTACAAACAATATTTTATAAATATGCTGAGTTGATTTTGAATGATAATTGCACGAAAATCCAGACGTGAATTACGACTCTGAGTTCGCCATGCTTGAGCTGTGAATTGCCTGTTATAAGTATCTACATTATCTACATTTTGTCTGATATACGCATTCGCATAATTTACTTACAAATTGAGCAAAAATTTCAATTTTTATGTAAACAAAAGAAAAATACGGTATTCTAATGTTTATGTTTTAGATTTTAGTTCACGATCTCAACGCTGCCTTGATAGCTCAGCGGTAGATCCCTTGCTTCGTAATGCATGACTAACCCCTGCCATAATCCATGGTTCGAGTCCCCGCAAAGGCAGTGGAAACTATTTATCTTTTCATGATTAAAAAATAGTTAGGATTCACATTTTCATGAGCAGATGGATTCTCTTTACCCTTAAACTTTGAATCAAGAAGATTGGCCATTTATAAGAAAAGCTGCCCATGATGCTGATCTTTAAATGAATGGAAAACTTCAACAGAACCGTTTAACAACTAGGATTTTGATGCAAGAGTTTCAAATTCAAATATCAACCAATTGTATGCATAAAACCAGTTTAGAACCTGCCTGACACTGAATTTGTAAAGCTGGTCGTTGGTACTGGAAGTTGTACATCGTATGACACCTTCTAACACGGCAGTTCGTAGTTGAAACCTAATTGAAAACACACAGGCCTTCAGAGGTTCAAAGACGTTTTGCAGAGCAAAGCTAAAGCAAATTGTAAGCCAAAAATGTTAGGTGCAAAAGAGGACCATGAGGATCTGAGACTTGGATTGTGAACAGAAATGACAGACCTCCAAACTGCATCAATCTTTGCCGAAAGAAGACAGGGTATTAGTAACAGGTGACTGCACAGCTAAAGTACTTACTTTGCATTTGTTCGCTCATCAATTCCGTGGACAGCTTGTAAAATGCGTTTTTTTACTAAAACAGACATAACTTCTCCTAGGAATTACCGATTTCCTTCATTCTTTTTTCAAAATAAGCAGAAACGTTTGCACATTTCCAAGGTGTGTAACAATTGTTTTAAATATCAGTAGTTTTTTTGTTATACAGTTTTGAATCTCAGTCAACTTCATTTTGACTCAATCCTTTGTCTTTTAATGAGATAACTTAAACAGGCCTATTGTGATACAATTTATTAATCGTTCGAAAATTGATAAACACCAACCTAGATTTGTTCAAAACCTTTATTATTATTCAGCTTTTGTAAAATTAGCATATGTGTAAATGTTTATTTCTTTTCATTACGACCACCCGTCCACGTAAGCCTATATTCAGGTCTATTCATATTTACACATTTAGATAGGGTAATTTACAATTTTGTAAACCAATTCGTAAACTGTGGATTTGAACAAGCTAACTGTCTATATAAGAAGTTTACTGATTTGATAAAAAAGTAATTTAATCAATGAATATCATAAGAAACATTTGAAGGTAGATAATAATTTTGAATCATTGTTGTTTTTGGTGGGGATTTTAATGAGAGTCGTCGTAAAAGTAAAATGAAATATTTTCAATGATATTAGATTGCTCACCAAAAATGAATCTCGTCATAACTATAACTGTTAAAATTACAAAATGTGAAATAAAACAAACCTTATTTTTTCCTACTTAAATAAGCTTCTTGGCTTAAACTCTTCACACTATCAAACTGATTATATTAATCCACAAACCTCTTCGATATTCAATAAATATTACCAAAATAATGCATATTTAAATCGATTTTTGAGTCAGAATGCAGGACATTTACAATGCTTTTACTACATCTAAAAAGTTTTAATTTCTAAACTATTTAAACAATAGCAAAGCTTCAGGTTAGTCTATAGTCCTCTAAGACTAAAAAATTAATCTTATTTGTGAATGAATAACCATATATAACATAAACTTTGGTATATATGGTTAACTGATGGTTTGTTTTTTCTATATCGAGCCTACAGATGCAGGGTTACTTTGACTGCATTAGCACGCCCTGTCAACGAGCAGGTGTTTTTATTGGGAAATGAGAAAATTCATTTCTATAGTTTGCATATCTAACGTTCTTTATGTGAAAGAAAACAACAGAAGTGTTTTAGTAGTTTTTATTTTCTGAAAACTGAAAACAGGAATAAAATTGAGTAAATAAAATATGCACCTTCTATTCCTGTCGGTGATCTCTATAATTACGTATGTCTTATTCCATATAGCTGTTCTAGTAAAATAAAATCAATAAATTAAATAAATCAAAATATATTGCTTTTAAAACTCGTGTTTGTTCACACAGAGAAACTTTCTTACAAAAGGAGAAACGGGAGGGCATAGTATGGCGCGCTCAATGTCCAGTAACTCGAAAATCTTGGATTTTCGACGAAAATCTTGGATTATCGGTTGAAAAACCAAGATTTTCAATCGATAATCCAAGATTTTCGAGAATAACTTGGATTTTCAACTGATAATCCAAGATTTTCGACGCCAAATGTCCAGTAATTCGATAATCCAAGA
>JXSR01S020447.1:0-15571 GCA_000969725.1 Ophiothrix spiculata | reverse complement strand
TATGATCAATATCGATAATCCAAGTTTTTCGGTTAAGGCACACTACATTAAATTTCTTGTACCCCCTTTAAGCTAGTTAATGCACAAATGCCGTAGCCAAAGTCAGCGATAAAACCATAACTAAAAGGGCAGTTTTATCCCTTTTACTTACTATTGAAATGTTTTATGGGGTGGTTTCAGACTTGGCTCAACATGTTAAAGAATTTCGACAACAATTTAATGATCTTGCAATCTTATTTCATTTCACTGGTATGCACTCAGGAGTCACACTAAAGAGAAACCGTTATATTTACAGGATAAATCAAATAAAAAGGCACCAAGTTATATAGATACTTTGATACAAACTTTAAACAACTTATTAAAACAAACACTTTTATGCATTTTTGAGAACAAAATTATAAACTTTGTCGCTCAAAAAAAATCATTAACGGTTAGAATTAAAGAGAAACCATGTGTACCGTGGTATGAACTGTTTCTCTTTAGTGTAGCTACTCTACGCGATGGCAACACAACATAACATAACTTAACTCTATACAAATACTGGAAATCAACCATTTATGGAATTATATTTACATTTAGGTATATGATTTCGGTATAGAGCTGCAGTTATTTTAAGTGTGCACGGTTTCTCTTTAATCTTGGTCTTATGTTTGATGTAAAATGTCATATTAAACTCCGGGATTAATTTAATATATTTTCTTCTTGTTTTTATGTGGAGTTCGAACAACAATTTCTCTTTAGTATCATTCTCCGGATCGATCATTCACCCCCTGATGAAATGACTAATTATTATAATTTAAATGTAAATTTTATCTCGCTCTCGCTCTATATGTGTTTAAATTGTGAGTTAAACCCAAACTTTTATTTGACTGCATTGCAGGTCACACGTACGGTTTTGTTGTGGATTTATTGAGCTACATTTATATGTAGATTGTTGAGAAGGCCCTTTTTCTCAAATTCAATGAGGCTAAATGTGTGCATTTTATAATACAGATAAGGTTCATATATTTTTTTAATGTATCATAGCCTTCATATCATTAAATTGTTCTTAAATTTGTACCAAAGTAGCATTGGTATCCAAACTGATCATTTTATCGACTGTCTTTAGTGTTATTCCTGTGTGTATGGAACGCAAAATAATCAAATCGTTGTGCCAAATTTCTAATCATAAATATTAAAAAAGTTTACATGGTTTCTCTAAGATTCTAACCTTTAATGCTTATTTTTGAGCGTCGAAGTTAATAACTTCTTTCTTAAAAATGCATTATAGTGTTTGTTTCAATAAGCAATTTAATTTGTGTATCAAAGTACAAACATAGTTTGATGCCTTTTTATTTTATTTATCCTGTAAATACAACGGTTTCTCTTTAGTGTTGATCCTGTGTGCATATCAGTGAAATGAAATTAAATTCAATAGAATTAAATTGTTGCGAAAATTCTTGAACATGTTGATCCAAGTCTGAAACCACCCCATACAACATTGCTGTGGTAAGTAGCAGTGATAAAATTGACCATTTTAGTTAGGTCTACAGTTTATCGCTGACTTTTAGGCTATTGCATATGTGCGTCGATCGCCGTAGCTAGCTTGACGGTGTACAAGAAATTTAATGTTGTGTGCCTTAACCGAAAAACCTGGATTATCGAGTTACTGGACATCTGGCGTTGAAAATCTTGGATTATCAATTGAAAATCTTGGATTTTCAACCGATAATCCAAGATTTTCATCGAAAATCCAAGATTTTCGACGTTACTGGACATTAGGCGCGCCATAGGAGGGTCATTCAGAAATTTGAATAAAGGACTTATTTATTCTAGCTGCATTTACAAATAATCTTATATTAATATTTGTCCCATTAAGAGTAGAAAAACAAAATGCTTCACTTGAAATAGGTAAATAGGATGCATTTATTGCACACCATTGCCCTGTTCACTTGTTGGCCTCAATCATCAAAGATAATGTCGAGCGCCAAAACCCCATTCATGTCACGAATATGATCATTCTATGAGATTAATCTTCAGTGCAGTCATAGTGCATAACAACAAAAGTGATTTATTTTTACATTTATGAACATTGATGACACCACAACAAACCTAATACAGTTCGAATTGATTTATAACAGTAGAAATAGCCTGTGAAGATAAGAAGAAGGAAAAGAACAGATTCTTGAAATTTGCCCTATTAAAGTTAAGTGCGCTCAATCATGATAATATATTCCATAAATTCATTTGTTTAATCTTCTTTCCAAATCAGCTGCTCTACAAGAACTATTTTTCTTAATTTTCTAAAAAGTACAATGTTTTACTGGTTGTTTCAAGAAAAATAGTCGTTAATTAAAGGGTCATATCCCATACAAGTTAGTTCTGTCACATTTCTCAAAAAAATGTTTGCTCTATTTATCACAATAATAGCAATTATCGTAACTGACAATAATGCAGTTATTTGGAGGGTTCAATGCCCAATCTAAATGAACATTGCCCGCAGGGAGTGTCACTATTTATTCACTTACATTGTTGCTCTATGTAGAAAAATAACAATAAATGACTTCTTCTAATTGAGAATGCTGAACATATCTGCTTCATCTAAGACATCTAAGAAGCTTATGACAAAATAGGATGTACAAATAAAAGCTAATATTTAGTGTAAATCCTATTGCAGTTTGAGGATATTTACATACAATACTAAAGCAATAGTTCAACCCCTCAAACAATTGTGCTATGCTGTTTTGTATTATCTATTACATGACGTTTTCATTAATTCATTATGTAGTAGATACTGTACGTATAACGCAAGACATCATGGAAAAATATTCAATTTTCTTATTATTTATCCCTATAGTCATCCAAATTGAATGGTTGAATTAGCAGCTGTCGTATGCGGCTTGTTGTATACGTTTAGTTACAATGTTATTGAAAATACAAACATGAAAATGCAAATATAATTTTGATTAAAGTAAGGATAGACAACAATTCTAAAGTGACATGTCTTTTCTTTTAGTATTATGCTGTATGGTTAACCTTGAATTTGTTCTTCTCGCGTCATACAAAACAACTTTATCAGTTCAAGCATTTATCCTCTTAAGTACGAGAATGTGTGTTAATACCATTACATTCACCGTACGTTTAAGACGCTCAATTAAATGATTTCTGCAAATGGGCTTCAAAATGATCTCACGATGAAAAAATTACCTCTCAAATATATCGTATTACAAAATAAAATTTCATTAGCAGCATTTTATTGAAATTTAAAACTTACAAATGTGTCTATACTTCTCAGTTTTAGATCACATGTTATGCGTCCATCATCGTGTTGGGAAATGTATATTTGTGTATTTAGTAATGTTTCAGTCACACCGTATCCATGTAAGACATTTCAATGCTTTTAACGATTCTAATTTTTCTTCCTTAAAGTACATGATGATCAAAGAAAGGATAAAGGTTGTATCATACAAAGAGAGTGTATTGATTTGTCACTTAAAAGTTAAATAGCTTAATGTAAAGATTTTTCCTACACATCTGTAAAACAAATGACGTAATGATATCTTTAATAAGCCGTCCAAAGGATCCAGGAAAATTTAAAGTTTATGATGACTAGCTTAAGATCCAAAATTGTTCTTCTCAAAAGGTGGTTGGAAATCAGCAATGTCCATTGTCAGAAATGGAACATAAGATTTAATATCGCTTCTCTCTATTTTGTTAATGGTTAACCACTGATGGCATTAAATTTCCTCAAATCTCACAGAAAGTTGAATATATTTAGATAATGGCTTTTCTATTTCATGTCATCAAATGATAAGTTACTGTAACTGCATTAACACGCCCTGCCAACATACAGATGTTTTTCAATGACAAAAGACATTATGGTTGATTATCTTCAATTGAACCGTTAATAAAACCCGCGCCACTATTGCATTTCTGTCTCTTTCTTCTAACGGGTATTATCGCATTTTATCCAATGTGAATGCAATGGGCTAGTAGTTTTAAGTTTCGGAATTTAAAGTAATGAATTAATTAAAAAATACAAAATGCATCGATTTTTTTTCCGTAATCCTTACGGTAAAAAGTAAAAAATTAATTGATTTTTCAAATCAAAATATATTACTAAATTAATTTGTCCATAAAGCTTTCTCAGAAAAGAAGACCAGCCACGCTTTTAAGTAATCATTACATTGAACTTGAAGGGCAAATTAAAAAATATTTTGTTAGATAGCACTCCTAGATTAAATTCTGTATTATAAGAATCTGGGTCGGTACTTTCAATTTAAAAATAAAGAGGATTTAAAATGCGCTATGGCTCCCTAATTTGTAATTAATAAACTCTTCAAGTTTCTAAACATGATTGTTACACTTGCTCTGCTTGAATAAATAACATATTTTTCGAAATAAAATATCTATAGTATGTTGTTTATATTTTAAAAAATGGTTAAGGAAAATAATATTGTTGCTATCGTGAGGATCTTTATCACATTCCAAAATAAGGATTTCACCACTATGAGCGTCTATCTAATCATTACAATAATCGTGATAATTGTAACTGACAATAACGCGGTTATCTGGAGAGTTCAACGTCCAAACGATATGAACATCACCCAAAGGGATTGTCAATTCATGTTCACTTACATGGTTGTTCTCAATATACAAATAGCAAAACATGACTCCTTTTAATTGAGAATGCTAAACATGTCTTCATCATGTGTGAAGGTTACGACAAAATAGAATGAAAAGGCAGGGCAATAACACGTGAAGCATTATTCTATGAGGTTCGAATTCGCGATTATATTCCTGTAACCACGCCCACTAACAGTTATCGACAGTTGCAACAAAACACGTAAAGAGTGATCCAGGGCATCAAAGTAATTGAAGAGCGTAGAAGAAGAAGAACTTAAGTCACATAATACTAGTTCTGAGATATGAGTGCTTAAAGTTCTGACTTTTCTATAATTTTTAATGCAAAAGGGTATTGAATGCATATTAGGTACATTTTATCATATAGTTGAGTGTATCGTTTATGGTGATTTAGATGGCTGTATCGATATCGATTATATGCAATCAATAATCAGTATTTTGCACTTCTTTCTCTACAATCATGATCGCCTATCGAATGATCCTATTTATCTTAAAATGAGTAAACCAAACATTTCAAAAGTATATATATTTGTAATGTACAAGTCATGGCGAAAAATTTGACATGTCATTCGTGTAAATCGGACCTTGTTGAAAACGTGACCTCATTTCACGCTTGAGTGAATGTTGGTTATATCTACTTAACTAAACCTTCAAGGTATATAAAAGTATATATATTTGTTATCTACTCGATGAAACGAATGATTTGAAATGTAACTCAGCATATTTAGAGCATTTTTGAAATTTGATCCAAAATTCACCCAAGCTTAACATGGAAAAAATTGTTAACAATATTTCAAGATAATTTCTGTCCTTCAGTTACTTCCAAACCAACAATAACTCAATTTCGTCAAAATGTGACATAAGTACTTATTATTATAAAGTCTTCAATTTGATTTTACATCCTTTGCGGTGATTTTAATGAAACAAATTCAGGGGTGCCGCCTAAGATATATAAAAGTGAGAGGGGGGTTAAAGGTAGAGGGGTGGTAACCATCCCCTTCCCTATTGGGAAATCGTCATTTTGAAAAATATCTGCATGCTATAAAGCATAAACTTACAGAGCATGTTTGAATTATCATTTATTTATTGTTTACAAACAACAAAATATGTGTGATATATAAATCTGAACATCTGCAAGCGCGTCTACAATATGTTTCAGTGCAGTTTCGAGAAAATAACAGTGTGAAAAGGTGAAGGAAAATCTGGTACGTAAAGTAAAAAAATAATCGTGGAATCATTAATTATAAGATAAAAAGAGCTGCCTAGTACAGTAATTTGAAACAAACGATTTGAGATGTATCATAAATATTGTCAACAATCGTGCTGGCGTCAACTTCAATACACCTGTCTACAAATAGAAACACGCGCTGTTCAGGAAACTTGATTCTTCGTGTAATGCTTAGATTTTATTTTAGATCATCAAACTCTTATTAGTAGATAATTTGCATGATCGTCACGATTACTCATTTTAGTCTAATGCATACATGTATATGTAGCTATATCTGTTTCAGTTTCTAAGAATATGCGTATAAATGTAATTCAACTACTCAAAATCAACGTTTTAGAATAATTGTCCAAATGAGAGTGGGATATAAATTACTGATGGTGAGAGAATTATATTGCATCTTTTAACGTAAATAGCATCTTCGTTATTTTATAGAAGAATACCAGTTATTAGTTATAGAGGCGTTTTAGCTAAAGAGTATAATTGAAACTGAATATTATTTTTTATATTGTGTCTTCATATCAGTAAACATGTTGACGATTAGAGCACTTTTCATGCAAGTAACCTTTGTTATTCTAAAATGCTGATTACATTTTAACATCGTTGATGAGCAGTCCAAAGTGTCCACTGGGACTCATCACAGATATGTTGAGTAGGCTAAGATGCAGATTTGTTTTTCCCAAAGGTGATTGAAATCAGTATTGTCCATTACCAGGCATTGGACATGTGATGTAATGCTGCTCAGTCTCGTTTTACTAATGGTTATATACTGGTGGCATTAAATTTCCTCAAATCTGTCATAAAATCTTTAAATAATTTCGTGTCTGCAGATACTAAATTACATCGATAGCACCATATTGTTCAATGAGTAAATTCAATGAAATGCTATTCAAAAGCATTATTACAGATGTCACTTATTGTCTCTATCTGCAGACTAAGTAATCAGTAATCAGTGATCTTTTTTTTTCATTTAAATATACAAATCATAAAAGTAACAGCAAAAATAGTATACAATCGAGAAGTAGACTGAAAATGCCAATACGGCCAAAAATTAGCGTTACAAAATAAACGGAAAATACGAACGAAAAAACAAGACAGGCACAAGGATTTCAACGAACTCGAAAAAAACAAGCTAGAAATTAGCTTTTGCGAAATTATTTGATTGACATGGATTTTTTGATACTTTTTGGTTGAAGCGAGTTCAAAAGAATAGGACCAGTTGTGCGAATAGCACGCTCTGAAAATATGTTTGTTTGTTTGTTTTGTTTCGTTTTGTTTTTCAAATTGTTTACATGTCTTGTTTGTTGGTCATGGATCCGGCTACGTTTAGAAAAGAAGTAAACACAAGTTTCTCCTCCGTTTCTTTCTTTTCATCACTTACAAGCTTACGAGATAATAATATGTTAAGGTTGGGTAATATACAACTCGTGAAACGGTATTTTATTATTTTCGATGTATTTTTATTAACGTTGACCTTATTCCAGGAGATGCATGTACGTAAATAAATGCTGCTTGAAAAACATACCCACATGTTACACCTATTTCTTTTTCATGCGTCTCAGAATAAAAATGATGGAATGCTCTATTCGCAGTATGTGTGAGTGTAGCAATTTAGCAATTTAGTCAGCTCTGCAGTTTTAACCAGAGATCAGAATATAATGTTTATACTATTTTCTAACATTATGACTTTAATGTGCTCATATTGACTATGAAAAGTACTTTTCATGCAAATAACTTTTTTCTATTCTGCTGATTGCACTTTAACATCGTTAATGAGCAGTCTTAAGTGTCAGCAGGGACCCATCAAAGATATGTTGAGTAGTCTAGGAAGCAGATTTGTTTTCCCAAAGGTGCATGGTTGAAAATCAGTAATGCCTATGATCAGGCATTTGACATAATATGTAGGTCTAATGTTGTTGATGCGTTTTCAGTCTACAAATAATATATTTTCCTGTGTCATCCTTTTGTTTTCTCGAATTCAATAACTTAATATTTGCTTGTTTGTTTTTTAATAAGTAAGAGTTCATTTATTGTTAAATCTTTAAGTGCTGTATTAAAGAAATTGTGTACTTTTCTTATAAGTCTTCGGGGTACCTGTCGTGAAACCAACAAACTGTTAGCATAAATATTTGATAGTAATCAATTCTTATTCTGTCTATCCATATCACCTTTTCTACAAGATTTGTCTTGTTTTGATTTGTTTTGTTTTCTATTTTCTAAAAAAGGCTCAATGTTATGCTACTCTTTTCAAGAAAAAGGTCGTTAATTAAAGACCTTATCCCTTATCCCATATAATTTATAACAAAATGTTAAGGTTTTGTTTATCTCATTCTCAAATAACGTGTCGTTTTAGAGCAACTATTCATCACAATTATTGTGACTATTGCAACTGACGCAGTTATTTGGAGGGTTAAATGCTCAATCTAACTGAAATAAACAGTGCCAGAGGGGATGTCAATTTATATTGACTTGAAGTACTGCTCTAAGTTTATAAATACCAATAAATAACTTCTTCATTAACCTTGAACTTCATCATATATGAAGCTTACGACAAAATATGAACTAAAGGAAGATCGGTGACATGTGAAATAATATTTTTAAGAGGATTTGGTTTAGGTGGACATCGTATTTTTCGTTCAAACCAATGTTATGACATAAAATTATATACGCTGATCTAACCGGCAATAGTTATAAACCAGCTAATCGTATACTTTAAACAAATATTTCTTTAGGAATGCATACGTCATACAAGAAAACTTTATCAGCTTGGCATTTACCTTTATATCTTTGTAAGTAAAAATTGTGTATGCTATACATGTACTTCAGAATATTGTTATAGATTACAATATCCATTCGCCATAAAATGTTGAAGGGAATAATATCTTCAAATGACTTTATATGAATAGAATACGAAATCATTTAACTTTTTAGATGCATCATATTATGAAATCGAATTTCATAAAAACATTTTATCAAAATTAATGTTTAAACGTGCAAATCTATGTCCCTGGCATGCTGGTATATAATAAGATCAAGGTTCCTCTATGTACTGTAAGGCAGGGTATATCGTGCGTGTGTAAAGAGAATAAAAGGAATGCAGCTGTGTGTAGAGATTCTAGATTTTTTCTAACTTGGCACTTGGCACTATCATACCTTAAATATAGCATTAAATATGATATATTTCAATATAAATCTGCGCTTATTTCGGTATGATTTGAACCGGAAACTCTCTGACCAGAGAGGTTTATGTATTGTCAAAACATAAAGGCAATAATACAGGCTGATGCCATGTCAACATCCTAAATGCGAGGTCTGAAGAGTCCACGTGGACTCATTGAAGATATGATGAGAACCCTAAGATCTAGATTCGAATTTTCCAAAGGTTATTGTTGAACTTTATAGTGTTTTATCAGTTTTATTTAAGGTATTCAATAGGAAAATGATGAAAAAAGTTAATACTACATCATGATTGTTTTAGCTTAATGAAATTCCAGGTATTATACTACTGTAATTATTTCTCTTTGAATGAATAGCATGAAATTTAGTTTCCAAAATTGAAAAATAAATAGGAAATCTAACGTTAAATAGAAAGTAATTTTAAAATTATCAAGAGTAGATCATCTTTCTAGTTCTATTTACTATTATTATTAATTTTAACTCTCATTGAAGAAGGAGAAGTCATTTGTGGCTTAAACTTAATTCAGTTTATATACCGTATATTATCAGTCTCAATATCACTTGAGTCCACAAATAGGTCGTTTCTCTTTCTCAAACGAATTACGTATTATCGCATAATGGCCAGGTAAATGTTATATTTAGTTTTTAAAACTGATGACGCTATTAAGGTGGACACAACTTGTCTGGATCTTGAAGAAAAATGGTACAAGCTGGCTAAAGCTTTCGATTCCATGATCATAATTTGCAAATAAGTAAATTAATATGTTAAGTTGAATAGTGCTGAACGTGTTTTAAATCTGTCACAAATCAAGCTGAGACGAGTCTTTTTACATGACCTGAGGTAAAAATGTTGAAATCTGTTTGTTAAACGCAAATTCAACAGTATTATCCTCCGGATATACTTGCAGAGCTTCGAAATCCACGGGAGCACGGGAGCGCCGCTCCCAGAAAAAATCACGGCCGGCAGAAAAATAATGAGGCAGTCAAAAAAAAAATTGAAAAATCTTAAGAATTGTTTTTTTATATTTTTTGATTTCTACAAAATCACATCAAAAATAATATGTGTTTGACTCAATGTTGCCATGGTTACTTACCAATATATATGTAACAATATCAATACCAGTAGTTTATTTATATATTGTTGTGTCTGGCCTCCCCTGCTCCCGTGTGGAGCAATTTCTAGCGGAACAGTTGATGTTCATGTCATAGATAATTAAACGGTGGGTGTTAGCAATTTTAGCGTAATATTTTTTCCATTTCGCCCTTTGATAATTAAATTCATGAACTACAATTTGTATTTTATCTGCTACATTTTTTGTCGAGCTATTACTACACTTACAAAACCAACGTGCTGATTGTGTGATCACACCTGAATCTATAGTCTCTGTTCCACGCTGCTGAAGTGGAACTCAATGAGTTGGTAAAAATATTAGAATCAAATTTATCTGTTGCCAGAATGGATGAAATACAGAAATTATGAAATAGATTACTTACGGGTCCATATCTAAATGTTTTCATCTATTGGTTAATATCACTGTTTGGTTCATAGGTTAAAAAGTTGGAAAAAGTATACTTTAGGTCCCAGATACTGGTATATACCAGTATCGGTCAGTTCTAGGACATTCCAGTATTGAACAATTCTGGCAGTGTTTTTGTTCCAGTATTGTTGAAAACATTTTACAATACTGGTACACACATTCATTCCAGTATTGGTCAATACTTCTGTTGTTCCAGTATTGTCAAATGCTAAAATTGTCTTATCCAAGTAACAATTACCAGTTTTGCTTCATTTATCAACGCCTTGTTGTTTTCTTGATTCTTGGAAAGTCCTCATCCTCCAATTGTGTATGTATGGCCTTTACACAGTCCAATTCTGAGATCCAGAGGTTTAGTTGAAAACCATCACACTAACCAAGCAGGAGTTGCAAGTATAATGCCAATCTGGTTTACCAACTAATCATTGTCAGATCGATTTCTTCAGAAGATGATTGGGGAGTCCAACTTTCTAAGTAAATGTGGCAGGTTTGTGCATTCTCCATGTTGGAAGTAGGGCCTTACCAGGTATTAAAAGTTTACCTCCAAAAATAAGGGAGTCATTCAGGAAACAGCAGAGTTAAACCCAAAAAAAAAATCGAAACACACAAGATGTAATAAAACTTTGGTGGTCGCTGAGGTAATCGATGAGTTATTTTATATTACGATTCTGGAGCACAATAATCGATCTTTAAAATCGGCAGAATTTACAGAACTGATAATAAACCAGTATTTCCGACCAACAATACTGGAATATTGACCAAAACCAATCAAAACTGTTATCAAACTGTATTTTTGAACAACAATACTGGAATACAAAAGCTCAACTAGTATTGGACAATACTGGTATAAAATTGGATCGATTGAGCCCATATTTATTGGTCGAGCTATGAGTTGCAAAAATATTGGGCGAGACGCAGTCGAGCCCAATATTTTAAAACTCATAGCGAGACCAATAAATATCGGGCGTAAATCATCCAATTTTATCATTATCATGTTTTGGATCCAATATTTTCCCACACTTGGACACCTCAAAGCATGATAATGGACAATATTTGGATATCCAGTATTGTCCAAATTTTGTGTACCAGTATCTGGGACCTAAAGTATACTTTTTCCAAAAAGTTTCCAAAAGTGTAACTTTTAACAGATAGGCCTACACAATTTTTATAGAATTAAATCAACAAAGTAAAAGTAATTTTGTACTCAGCTTAACTACATAACATTGCTAAAATGTTTTGTAAACCTTTTCAACATGCTACAAAATTGAAAGAAATGGGGTCTCAGGGTAAGGTTGAACCGATGGCTCATTTCCTTTCCGATACGATATGCCGATGTTTTATATCTGTTACTTTGCCGATACGATATCTGTTACCGATGTTTTAGTGCATGATCAGCTGATCAAAAACGTGGCCTAGCCCAGGTAGGCTTAAATCCAAACATCGGTAAAGTTCATCGGCAAAGACAGGTGATTTTACCGATACGATGTTCTGCCGATAGGGTGTAAAATCAGCCCGATACGATGGCCAATACGATGCATCGGTTCAAGCATATCTCAGGATGCTGATTGTTGCCCTCAAATATAGCTAAAACCCAAGAGCTTCCGGGAGATCCGCCCTCTGGACCCCCGCCGGGGCTTCGCCCATGGACCCCACCATGGGCCCTAAGGCGGGCCCCTGGACCCCACCCGCTAGGGCTTCGCGGTAATATTTTAGAATTATTTCATGCTCCCAGACAGCCAAATTTATTTCGATGCCCTGTATACTTGACCCATATGTAACTATTAAAAAGATGGCCTCTATTCTGACGGTGCTCATTTCCCTTTTTGGGTTGTAATATTGTGATTTTTTATAATTATGTTACAGTATTTCCCTTTATGAATCCCTCTACAATATCACTGAATTTCAAAAACCATTTGAGTCACGTAGTGCGGTTGAATCCGTTCTTTCATTCTCACGTTGCACCTTGAAAGCAAATTTGATCATATTGTATCCTTCTCCATCAAGTTATTCCGCTTCAACTTTATGATATCAGGTATCAGATCTCATGATGTTGCAAAATATTGGAGGGGAATAACTTATAAAGAGTTGCCATTTATATATACTATATAATGATTTTCGATGTAACTACGCTATTGATTATAAAAGAATTTATGAAACGGATTCCTCATATTCATATTTCAAATTAATCATGAGAAGTGTATAATATTGATAACGTAAAATACATTTAAACAAATATATTAATTTGTCAAGCGTGGTTGCATGTGTGTAGTGAGGAAACAGATACGGTAGCTGGGATGGCAGATCCCAGTGGCATACTGCCCACCCCACCCACCCCCATGCTTGTTACATTTTTTCCAACCTACCTGAAAAATATAAGGGTGGTAAAATTAACCCTTTGAACCCGACGAACCGGTATACCGGCTCACGTGTACATGTTCCGTACACCCGATGAGCCGGTGTAATGAAATTGAGTGTTTCCCAACACCAGGAGTCCGGGTCTAATTGATCTACACGGAATAAATCGCAATCAATGATTTATTGATCGCACATGTACAAGTATGTTATACACAATTGAATAGTAGCTAGGACACTCAGTCACACGGACGCTGTATTTCATTACACATGTTTATCGAATTTTAGGTCACGTGTCAGAAACTTGATGTGTCTGTCAACAAGCATTGGTAGTTACAATTTTCAATAGTCTTATTCATATTGGAAGACATCAATGAAGCTTTGAACCCATGCTTGATGGGTTATTTTGCTCTTATTTACTCGAATGAGGTGAAAAATTCCTCATATTTTCGTAAATTCGATCAAAATTGTCAACAAATGTGGTTTCGCTCATAGACTACAACGTAAATATCAAATATGTAGGTCGACATAAATATCATTCTTTTGTAAGGGACGCACCATTAGACTTCAAGGGGGGGAGCAGGAAGTTTGGGTTAGGACAAGTTTTTTTTTTCCTCCAGCCTGGCAGGGAAAGTTGGTTTTTTTTAGTGTCTGATGAGGCAAAGTTTTTTTATTTTTAGTTGTAGATGGGGCAAGTTTCCATTCCCCAGTGGGTCAAGTTTTTTTTTTCTCCTGTGTGTGGGTCAAGTTTTTTTTTTCCACCTTTGGGTGGGTCAAGTTTTTTTTCTTCAAAAAACTTCCTGCTCCCCTCCCCCCCTTGAAGTCTAATGGTGCGTCCCTAAGTGCTGGTTATTGGAAAATTCAGATACCGTAAAATGAAAAAGTAAAGCAAGAAAAATCAAAATCAAAGTAAGTTTAGGGGTTATATTTTGTTTATTACCTTTCAGGTTGGCCCGGGTCAGCGGTACAGATACACATGGATATAGGCCAGGGTTCAAAGGGTTAAAAAAGACAATTGCAAACGAGGAAGACTTCTTCTACTACTACTGAGTCTTTTTTTTTATCATTTTGTTTTTGATTTTAGGAATGTTAAGCTCTTCAGTTCGATATAAATATAAAAGATGTTATAAATACTTCTTAAAAAGGCTTAGTACTTTGTGCCTTTAACATTTCTCATTTCGGTTAACATATTGAATATCAAATCACGTTTCATGCAGGAAAGCTTATTACTCTTTACAGGGTTGTTACCGTGATTTGAGACTGAAATGCTGTGCTCCAGTAAAATATGTATGTCAAAAACAAGGTATCATTTCGTGCTAACGGTATTTGAACGTCTGGGTTGACCACCAGAACTTTTTTCTCGAACTACAAAGGCGATAGAGTGTACGTAATGAATGGGTCATTCTCAACCTTTTAATTTGTAATTCCAAAAATTTAGTTTTCATCTTGTTTTTCGCTTTTCTAACTTTCTACCATCTCCTATTTGTTTGTTTGTTTGTTTAATTGAAAATGTTCATAAATTTACGGACTCAATAAAGTGATATCATCCGTATTTCAGGTCATAATTTTACAGATTTTCCGTAAATGCAAACTATTAATTATGCTATTTATGCTAATAAATTATATTTGCCCAATGCACGGTTGTGGGTGAAATAAATATATTTACTTAACTATATTATGCATATAGGTGTTTGGACAAATGTGGTGTATTGAAATCGCGTTAATTAACACAATTAATATTTGCATTTACGGAAAGTCTGTACATTTACGATGTGAACATTTCCAATTACGGAGTCGTGAATGTACGGACATTTTTAACGTTATAGGCGGACGGACGATACCAGGCATGGACGATACGGACGCAGCATACGACAGAGAGTTTAAGATACTTACATATACAAAATACGATTTATCAAAGTTTGGATCTTGAAATTGACGTTTAGCGTAAAACATTTGCAGAAACGTGCTATGGCTTGTTTGTTTTCCTACTCGACAGAGATGCCATAGATGGTGATAAATAAATGTGCGTTACCGTCTTTTTTGAAGGATGTTATGAAATGAATATGTGTATGCAACCTCTATGTTACTTTAATCATATTTATTAAAAGTGTTTGTACTTGCAAACGTAAAAACGTATTATGCACTGAAGCGTTTGCTTGGTGGAATAAAAAAATCGTATCAATAGATTTCGTTTTCTGGATATGTTTTTGACAGATGTGATAGTATTTCAAAATTAGGAAAAAGCCGTCAACATGTCATACAGACCCAATGATCTGAAAGGTTCTTCTTGTCGTACGACGATGCTGGCTGTTTATCAGGGTATTTAACGTGTAATTAAAATGACCGATATCTTGTCCTTTTCGTACGTCTAATTGAACATCATTTTTCGTCGCTTTATTTACCAATTTTACAGATCTTACAGGAAAGATATATTTTTCAAATTTCATGGATATATAACATATTTTGCCAGCCAATAGATATTTAGTTCGGTAAAACAATCGGCAGGTAAGTATATGTGACTTCATGATTTTAAATGCTTAAAATGGGCAATTTTGTTTTAAATGAAATAAAATGAAGATAATTTATTCCTAACAGTCAAACAAAAGCATGTTTTATTGGGAAAAGCTCTAAATATTTTCATCCATATCTCCATTTTTTT
>JXSR01S020446.1:122335-136778 GCA_000969725.1 Ophiothrix spiculata | reverse complement strand
ATACGCGTACTTCAGATGTATTTATTTGCTATTTTAAATCAAAGGAATATGAATATGCCAACTTTATCAAAACAAACACTTCATACAAGTAAAATGAAATTATGAAGCCTTTTACCTTAAAGAGACTCTTCCAGATAATTTATTCTCAATTCTTGACGTAGTGAAATAGACAAGCATTCACTCATGATAAGAGGTGGCGTGAACTCCTCATTCTCTAAAATCCTGAGACTTTTTAAGTCTTAAGAGACTCCAGAAAATGACAACACGGTTTTTTTTTAGATTTAAAATAACAAGTTCGTCAAAAGACTTATTTCTCATATGTCCAGTGGATTAAAAAATAATCAAAAATGGACATAAAAAGCAGTTTATAATAAGCACAGGAGAGACTAACGTTTTGATGTAAAATATCCTTTTGAAATCCTATGATCTGGAATAGAAGCGTCATGCTGCTGGATCATACAAATGGCAGACTTGGTGTCAGAAGCCGAAAAAGTTTGAAAGACAAGGACAACTATATAGAAACTTTGTGCCCTTCAAAAGGGCACGAGGGAAGTTACGTGGTTGACTTGTTGACACCGTAACCTTTAAAATCAGACAAAGTTGAAAATTTGACCTCTCTTTTAACTTTTGACCCCCAATGAAGGGTCGGATGATAGGGTCACCGTTGACACCTTTGATCTCTGGTGAAAGACGAACGATTTGACACCTTAAGCGTTGAAATCAGACAAAGTCGAAATTTTGTCCTTTCTTTTTACCTTTGATCCACAGGGAAAGGTCGGACGATGGGGTCACCATTGAAACTTTTGATCGCTGGTCCAAGACAATCAATTTGACACATTATCTTGAAATCGGACAAAGTTGAATATTTGACCTTTGACCCCCCCCCCCTGGAAAGGTCGGACGATGGGGTCACCATTGACACTTTTGATTCAAGATGAACAATTTGACTCCTTAACTTTTGAAATCGGACAAAATAAAAAAAATAACCTTCTTTGACCTTTGACCCCCAGGAAAACGTCGGACAATGGAGTCACCATTGACACTTTTGATCGCTGATCCATGATGAACAATTTGACACCCTAATCGTTGAAATCGGACAACGTTGATAATTTGACCTTTTCATTGACTTTTACTTTGACCTTTGACCCTCAAGGAAGGGTCGGACAATGGGATCACCATAGACACTTTAATTGCTGGTCAAAGACGAACAATTTGACACCTGAAACATTGAAATCGGACAAAGTTGAAAATTTGACCTTTCTTTTGACCTTTTACCCCCAGAGACAAATATGCGCAACCACTACCTTGACAATTACATGAAACTGCTTTTTAGGGCTATGTTGCGTTTTCGAAGCGCGAAAAACAAATTCCAGGGCCCATATGGACCCCCTTATACACTTAAGTGTTAATGATGCAAGAGAATAAACCGTACCTCGTTGTTACTAAACATTTAAAGAATATAAAAGAATATCGCCGTTTTTAATCAAAAGACTGTTTTCTACATTATCTTTTAAATGCTTAAGACTACCGAACTACTGTTTTCTACATTATTTTGAAATGCTTAAGACTACAGAATTCACCCCCTCACTAACGACGCTTTCTTTGTAAATTTATTGACATTTCAATTTGAAGATTTTTAGTAAGTTTTATTTAACGATTGGTAGACACATAATCAACATATTCCCTCTACATATATACATAATATACTTTATCAAACGCCCATAGAAGCATCAACTATTCACATATTAGGCTTTGTGTTACGAATTGAGGTATAGTGAATGGGTGGAGGCGTTACAGTTTTCGGTAAAAATCAGGAGTATTAACTTTAAAGGGGCATTAATTAATTAATTAAATATTTTTTAAATAAATTTTTATATTTTCATTTGATTATTAATGTGTTTAATTGTCTGAAGAGAATCCCGGCATTGACGGTTCATGTTCAATTTCCTTGTTGATGCCCTGCGTAAAACAAAAGGCTTGAGAGAGCTACTTAAGAATTTTGCCTGTTTCCGGTAACATTGAAATACGCACACTTTAGCTATGATTAGGGTCTTAAAGATAAATGGCTAGTTGATAATGTATTAAATTTCAACATTTACGTGTTTTGGTGCTTGGGGTGTTCTTTTGGTGGACATTTTTTGTGAATTGTTAAATTTGGAGGGGGGGGGGTACGACGCACCCACCGCACCCCTCCCCCCTGGCTACGGGCTTGGGTAAAATCTTACTAGATTGTAATGAAAAAAAATATGCATGACAACTGAACTCTCTCGATCAATGTTATACTTGTTCCTCTACAGAAAGGGCTAATATGTAAATCTGAAGATCAAACAGATCATGACTTTACTCTCGGAGCATATTTGCCAAATATGCTTCTGGAGCATTTTAAAAAATATGCTCTCGGAGCATATGCTCTAACTGGCGGGTGCCGCCTTGCTGTAATGGAATCTCGAGATATTTGCTAAGATGTTTATCTGACTTGGTGGGAGCTTTCGGTCAGATATTTGATCTCCTCTGTCCCTTACATAAAGTGAATTCATATCATGCTTTAATTATATCAAAAGTGAACAAGAAAGTGAAAACTATAGTAACATTTGGAACCATTATTAACGTTGGTAAAATCTGTGCTTACTTTTAAGGTTGTAATGAAAAAAAATATACATTTCAATCAATTTTAGGCCTCTGTCACACATCATGAAACGTACGAATAACGTATACTGGTTTGGTAATCGATATACATGTGTTTCAATGACTGAACAGTGTACGTTATTCGTACGTTTTTGCCCTACGGTGATGTATGACAGAGTCTTTATAGTTGTTCTACTAAGGTAAGGACTAAAATATAAAACTGAAGATCAAACAGAGCATGACTTTACTCTTGAAGCTCCTGAAGCATTAACAAAAATATGTTCTTGGAGCATAATACTCTAAGTGGCGGGTGCGTGCTGCCTTGCCGTAATAGAATCTCGAAATCTTTGCAAAGATGTTTATCTGACTTGGTGGGAGCTTTGTACAAATTTTTGATCTCCTCTATCCCTTACATAAAGTATTTAGAGTTGGATTAATATTTCACGAGAGATCATCGTCCTTCTCTTGTACAGAAGAAGACGAAAAAAAAAGAAAATGAAACAAATGTATCTGTACTTATATTCTGCACAAAAAATCACACTTTGTATTGAAAAATCTCATTGAGAAGTGAGTTGTTGAATTTTTGAAGGGCCATTTTTGACCAAAGACCACAAATCATTCAAAAATGTTCTGCACGTAACAGGATCGGAAAAGTAACATTCATTGGTACTGTGATTTGATAGTCCGCAGATTTAACAAGGATCTTGTCTGTGGAAATTGTTTGTGTCAAAGTTATAAAATGGAATAGTAGAAAACCATTTTTCTCCGACTCGTGTCAATATGCTTTACCTTCACTTCGTATCAAAGTCAACTAAAAAGCAATTTGAAGCTGAAATACCAATTATAACATCAAAGGAAAACTCTAATTCAAAAAATGCATATTTTTACATAAATTTAAGGTGCTAGCTAGCGGTGCGGAAGGTCCCGAATTTGAACCCCGCTGGTGCCAAAATTGAGTGTGCTTGAAATTCCCTTGGACAAGGAACTTACTGCTAATTGTCTTGTTGTACCCGTACGAAATTCGGGGAGCTGATCCGGGCAGCGATGGTGCGTATGTGTGCTGATCAAGGTTCAGCTTCCTAGAGGTTGTTGCAGAACCTGAAATAATGATTGGTGTGGAATTGAGCTTACTTGGGTCACAGTGGTCAGCCAGCGAACACTTGTAAAGTGTGCAGAGGCTGCGCGGAATTACACATCTTGGAGGCATAGCGCACTTTTAAGCGCACCATTTAATGTTATCTGAGCTTGTTATTCTTGACTAGTATTTTCGATTAATTTAGAAAGCATTGCCTATTTTGTCGTCATCTCCTGTTGAAAAGAATTCGAGTCGCATAAACTAAATGATGATTGACACGGTGAATGCCGATAGAATAAGGGGCACCGTTGGAAACATATTACTGGTGACAGACATAAATATGTATGCAGACATCCATGCAAAGAAAACAAGATTCTCCTTGAACATATTTCGCATCAGAATCCAAGCTATATACTAATTCTGCGGTTTTGCGCGTATTTCGGACACGACCAAGAATTAAACTTTATGAAGCTTAACATATTATACGTGTAAAATGTTGATAAACCTTACCTGTAAACTACGTTTAGGGTTCATATCACTTAAAATCATGTATAAACCAATCAAAAACAAACACCCAAAATGAACTCTTCATTTGAAATGTTAATACGGAAAAGGCTCGCTAAAATGCGGATAAAGGACAAATATCTGTAATTGGCACACGTGGTAATTGAGAGAGGAAGAGGAATGATAACCTTAAAGATATGATCGAGGTGATCATGGTGATACTTAGGATTGGGGTCGAAACTAATAGTTGAATAAGTTTAAGGATCAATGCAATAAACTACATACAGAAGTTGTTTTCCTGCAGCAAAATTGTCTATAAAAATCATTCGACAAGTTTTAAAAATATTTGACGAAATTCACTTTTCCTCTTCCACTAAATATGTTCATTCTTGAGCAATAAAAACTTGAAAAATATTAGTAGCCCCTGGAGTTACAGCGATGGATACCTCGCTGAATTATTTTCTTTAGAATGGAATTCATTATTACTTCGTGATTTGATTTAATTTTTATATTTTGTTATTGTCATTCCGGGTTGTCATTATTCTAAAACAAAGAAGCGGATATGCAATGCAATTTCCATGAATATCATGAATATAATTTATTTGGAAAATGTAGAGGAAATAATAAAGAATTATTATTGTTTTGTTTTGTTTCGACAACATTGCCAGTATTGCAAAGAACATTACTTCGATCTTAAAGGAGCCCTGTCCGATTGGGTCAGCATTTTTTCAAACTTTCTGAGACTTTGGTACCAAAATATTTCTTATATTTTTCTCATTACCCATGTGAAATTTATGGCTGAAACATGTTGCGTTTCGGAGATATATGTAAGTGAAAATGTGTTAAATTAATAATATTATGGTAACCAATAGATAGACAAGAACCATGACCTTCTCTCCTCCTTTAAAACGCAAAAACAAATCTAGATGATTTTATACACATTTTTGCGTTCAAGGTGGACATTGAGCCAAGGGAGACTAACAGTGCTTTCGCATACTTAGTGTGTACTAACAGATCTCGCCGTTTTCATTCAATTTCGTCTTTTGACCTCATATTTTCATCGTATTGCAGATGAATGGTTTTTTACACTCAAGTTTATTGGTTCCTTTTTTTTCTTCTTCCACTTGTTCCTGGTTATCAAATTGCCGCTGTGCAACTTGTAATGCAGTGTTTTAGTGTTAAACATATTGTCAAAGGCTAGTGGTAGTGAATTTTGACAATAGTTGTACATAAATGATCCAATGTTTAGATTACATAGGTCAAAAAGTAAGTAAGAGAATAGTGGAAGAATCTATAGGCCCTGCAGTTATGGGGACGTGCCGCAAATTCGGGTAGCAAGATCAGGCTCTCTGGTATTTTAATAATTGATCCTTTTTCTTCGCAAAATGTGGTATTTTGATGAGTTCATTCTTCACAATTTTCAATGGCGCAAATTTTGACATTTCTTCTCAAACTTCAGATAATTTAGCAAAAATAGTGCATATTTGGGCAGAAAAAAATATTTTTGATTAAATTTGAATCAAAATTTGGGATTAAAAAACAAAACCTAAACCAAAAATCGCTGTAGTTTCAAAAAGATGATTACTCATCAAGGTTAAAATTTATATGTTTTAGATTTCCTTATCAATTTATACTTTTGTCATGCGAATAAGTGAAATAAAAAGTGAAACAATATCAAGATAATTATGATAAGATTTCTACCACTATGTTATTTCTATGACAGTTTACAAAAATAAGGCTGGTAAAAGTTGAAGGTCCCTGGCGGTATATGACATTTTAAAAGGTTTTAAGAGGTTTTCAATCTGTCATATACCGTCACAAAACACTCCACATTCATCACACCCCTATTTTTGTACTGAACAGGTGGCGCGTTAAAGGATCATTTTTCGTTTTATTTGCTTCCAAGAATTCTTTTGGCGAAGTCAAGCGTGACCAGGACATTTAATCGCCTGCTTGTCACTCTATTACATATACACATTCCATATGACCACTCAACTTGAGCGGTGAAGTGACCTTGACCCAGGTGTTGTCAAATAAAATTTGACATAAAATCACGTTTTTCGACCCATTTATGTTGTTGCCCCCTCCCTACCCGTACGTGAGGGGGTTGATCCCATTCGGAGCTCAGTTTTACACTTAACTAGATTACCTATCAGATTTGACCAAAAGCAACATAAGTTTCCCGATAGTTTCCTTATAAACGCCTTGTGAGATATGGCTGAATAAAGTGTTTGTGCGGAAATACTTAAGACCGCGAGTTTACAATTACCAGTACCCTTACAGTGCAAAACGCACCGCAACCGCACCGCAAACGGATAAAAAATGAATTTGACCTTTAGAGGCCTCTTTTGAGTAGTCTACGGGCTCTACCAAATGTTTACAAATTGAAAGTTTGCAGCTTTGGTTACTCTAGCAACTTGAGTGGCCATTGACATACTAGTGTCATTTCATCTCTGGGGCTTTTCCTTATTACTTTCTTTGATATATGATCTTGTAATGGTCATCATTCTTTTAGAATTTATCGTCAGAATGTATATATAGAAAACACATTTTATCTTGTTTGTTATCTTCTGTTGAAAACATTTAACTTGCTTTAACCATTTACCTAACATAAAGAGTGACGCGGTATTAAATGCTGATAGTGTTGAGAATACGGTAAGGAACCTAAGTCTGAGGTAAATTAAAAACTTTATAATAAAAACGATACAGTCACGGAATCTACTCGTTTACATGAATGTTGTCTACTTCAATCACATTCTGTCTCTTGGGGGTTTCCCTTATTATTTTCACGGATTTAAGCTGGTTATTGCATCCTAGAATCACCTCTAGAATTCATCGTTGAAATTTAAAAGCATTGTATATTTGCGACGGCTCACCCCGAAAGGGGGGACTTTGCAGATGATATCAATTCTGATTTTATCATGTCATCTGTTACAACAATTTCTAAGCTTTAAAATGACACCTTACTTGTTAAAATTGATCAAGGCGATCACATTTTACAACAGAAAATGTGCTGGAAATTCTTATTATTTTCTCTATTTCTTGCTGCCTATTTTCATCATTTTCTAGAAAAGTGTTCTGTCGCAAAGTCCCCCTTTCGAGGTGAGTCATCACATTTGATCTTGGTGTTGTATATCTGGTAGAAAACAGCCATTTTCATTCATTTTAAAACGGTAAGATTGACACAGTGAATGCTGATAGTGTGACGGATACTGTTCAGAACATATTACCACAGAGTAACAGAGATGACACTCCGCTCAAAACATGGCCCCAATCATAGCGTAGTATGTGGACAAAAACGAATATTCATGAGTTAGACTGCTGAAAAGACTCATCACTAAATAATCAATGCATGTGTTAATAACAGATTTCATGCTAGACTAAATTCATTCATGGTGTCTTACACATGAAGGATGAACAAAAGACGAGGACGCAGTTTGAAGAATGCTGCACAGCGTGTACCCAATAAAACGTAATACACATCAAGGGCGATGTCAGGATTTATTTGAGTAGGATTATTCATACTGCGTCCGGGACTGCGTCCTCGTTTTTGTGATTGGAGCCACTGATCACGCAATCAGCCAAGAAACGTTAACCAGCGACCATTGAGAAATGGTAATCAAATGAGCTATGCCGTATATGGGGATAAAGTGTCAGGGGCCTGATATTAATGGTTAAGAATATAAATATGTATGCCCACAATCACGACAAAGACAATATTTTGTGTCCTTGAACATTATTTATCATCAGAACCCAAGCCTGAGAGCAAGACTGATTAATAATAAGGATATAGTTTGTTTTTGCCTAGAAAATTACTATAATCATATTTCGAATAAAGGCTTTATTATTTGATTGATTTTAAATCTGGTAGGCGCATTGTTGTTTTCAAAACATCCAATATGATGTAATTTTGATGAATAACATGAATAAATTTTCGAAATGTAAACATGAAACACATTGGGGTTATATTTTGACAATGTAACTAGTGGGGAATTGCCAGGCATATTCCTAAAAAAATATTCAAAATGCAATGATGCTATATCGTAAATATGAAACCAGATGATATGAAACATATTTCTTGACTGTACCATGAGTTCATTGTATTTGCTTGTATATACCAGACATAATAAGTAACACATGACGCGCACAAAATATATAGCATAAATCGTATTTAATCATTACTACTACATTTAACACAATACTTATCATTCGTCCACCTACTATATACAGGGTGTCCCAATAAAAACGCAACAAACTTTGGAGTTTTATTTTGAGAGAACAGAGCACAATGGTGAGCAAACGTTACAATAATATTATAGAGTAGACTAGTGGCTTTTACGGGATTTTTGTTTTGTTTAATTTGGATCTCTGAATCAAAAGTTAATGCACATTTTGTGTAAAGACCAGACAAATCTTGATGGTCCGATTTGTTAATCTGTAAAGATTCCCCTCTGGTAACGTCATTTGGCACACAATGAATGGAAATTGCTAAAAACATCACATGATTAGAAAAAGAATCCCCTGAACCCATTTCATGACATAAGGACTCAATTTAATGATGATCTGCTAATAATTAAGCAGGTTCTTGCGTCTGGTTGAGTCAACCTGTTGTGTCTCCTTGGCGGGCCAGATGAATCATTAACTTAATTGAGTTCTTAAACTCCTTTTTCTTTAGTTTTCTTCCGTAGTTTCGGTTAAATTTATTATTGGTTGATATCTTTCATTAGAATCCCTTTTTTTAAAACTCTTTTGGTAGAAATTGTATTTTAAACTACCCGATTGTCGCACCAGAAGTAACAGATTCAAGGAATATGAGAGTATTAGGAAGATCCGTACATTAATTAAACATTTTTTCCCTATTTAAGTTAAAAATGAACTTAAAATATCACGTAATGTAAGGTACAGGTCAGGTAAGATTGGTTTGGATTGATTGTACTCTAATTGGTTGCAGAATTTTCTTTATTTCAAGTTTGCTTTTCTTTAGCTTGAAGTATAAACTTACAAATCGGACCAAAGTAGATTTAAAGGGCTTTCTTAAAATCTTCATATCTTTGGACTGGGGTGGTAAAATGAAACGGGACAAAAAGCATGTTGTAGAGTAATTACTCTACTTTTGAAAAACATTTATTGCTATGATTTAATCTTTTAGCAACTATTTTTAAATATTTTTTTATTTGCTCGTTGCATTAATATTGGGACAAGCTGTACATCGTCACCTATGGGTGGTGGTGGTTATCACCCCCTGTGAAAATGAAATTGAAGTGCCAAAAGTGTAATTGTTTTATACCGTAGAATAGAATAGCGTCTCCTCTTTCTATTGATACAAAATTCATGAAAATCGGCTGAGGTAAATAATAATAATAATAATAATAATATAATAATAATAATGATAATAATAATATTATAATAATAATGCCGCTTTTATAATGCGCAATCAAAATCTAGACAGATTACTCTACGCGCAAAAGGTATTACGTAATTATGACGTCACAAAGTCCGTTAGGTCGGAAAATTTCGCCAAAATGTGGATTTCGACAATAAAAGCTCTAAAAGCTCTAAATATCGGATTTTGTTTGCTAATAAATATAGGAAATGGTAGTTCTAATATATTCTGCAAGTTTGCAGATCATTTTCAAAAAAGCGACTTTTATATGAGGGGGTGGGTGGTTACCACCCCCTACACCCCAACTTTGACGGCTTACCCTACCCCACCTACGGTGGTACCCCCAACTTTTTTCATCAAAATGACGGCAAAAGATATAAAACAATTACTTAGATGCCCGGGATCACTTTGTTTTGCGTTTTGGGGCAATCGGAGACAATTTGTTAGTAGAGGTGGTAACCACCATAACCTCCGCCACTAAGTGGACGAGGGTTAAATGAAAATTATATAGATTTTCAAAAAAAAAGTTATTAAAGAAGATGAAAATAAGGCAACGTATAAATCAGTTAATATGTGTATTGGTCTTAAAAATAAAAATACAAACTATCCCTGTTAATTTTAAGTTAGAAGAATCGTTTAAAGAAACGTAAAGCAATTATCACAAACTAATCAGATAAAAAAGAACAATGTAACCAATGCTTTATAATATATCTAAAATGAAGATGTATGTCTTTGGACTTATACTTAAAGTCTCAAGAAGGCATTTGAATTCAAAGCAGCTCCAAGTACACGATAAGCTTTAATAAAGTAAAGGACAGACGATATGGTAAAAGATAATCTTGGAGAATAAAACAAACAAAAAACACTAGTAATACTCTTATTTAAGGAAAAAGATCAAGCGTAGTACATGAAACGAAACAAACATCAGATTAATCTTCGTCTACCCAGAAAGGGGGGGGGGAGCCTAACTCGGACTGTGACCCGCATGCATGTGAAAAGAGTGGGGCACTGTAGAGAACGCAACATGGCTGGCGACATGGGTAAACAAGGGTAATGCATTTTTCGATTAATATTTTATGCTATTTCCCGACATGTTTCAACTTCTAATTCAACGCTTGTTACTAATGTGACTCTTGTCTACAAACTAAACAAGTAAAATTTATAATAGGCTTAACAAATTTAAACAAGAAACATGTATGTCAGCGACACGGAAATGGCAAAGTTGCACGCTTTATCGGATAATGAGCCATGATCAGAACTGCGTAATGTTTTGACATTACGACACAAGAGTATGAAACAAAACATCCCGTAATTGACGCGATTCTGTGAACAAAACTAATATTCATAGCTATTAAATAATTTAAAGACTTTAAAAAAGAAAAAGAAAAGGAAACAACTTGCAGTTGACATTTCTCCGCCCTGTTACCTAATTGGAACTAATTTATAATTCACAATATTACACATCAAATGGGGATGTAAATACAGTGTGTCCCAATAAAAACGCAACGAACCTTGAACTTTTCTTTCGAGAAAACAAAGCACAACTTTGAGCAAAAATTATAATAAGATAATATAACGTAGCTATTTTTTAAAAGATTTTTGTTTTGTGTAATTTGGATCTCTGAATCAAATGCTAAATTGCACATTTTGAAAAGACTCGAAACATTTTCATGGTCTGATTTGTTAATCTGGTGACGTAATGGAGCACACGTTGAATGGAAATTGATAAAAACATCACATGCAGAATACCGTCAAATTCTTATCATTTCAAGTTCTGCATTTATTAAACTGAAAGCCTAATCTCACAAATTGGAACAAAGTAGATTTAAAGGGTTTCTTTACATTATTCATGTCTATGGTCTGAAGTTGTAAAGCTAAACAGGACAAAAGGATGTGAAATAATTACTCCAAAAGTAACTTATATTACTATGATTTAGTCTTATGGTAACTATCTTTAATATATATTTATTTGCTCGTTGCATTAATATTGGGACAAGCGGTACATTATAAATTCTTTAAAACAGTCTTTAAAACGCTGTTCTTGACAGTGTATAATTGCATTAGCTATAAACTGTAAACGGATAATTGATTAAAGGATGTTTTATGCATTGACTTCGTCGAATATTAATCTCATAAATAATTAACCTTCAAATTCTGTAGCATATGCCAGTCTATACATTACAGTAAATTTAACAACCAAATATCGCAATTTACTAGAAGTGTAACTAGTTTTGAACATTTAACTGTAACACATTGTACGCACGCGCAAGTGCTCTGATTGCTTGCCTCTGATATTCTGGATGCTATATAGAACACATTTTTGCATGTTTATTTATTGCATGTAAGATGATTTTTTTAAACTCTCCAATGAGTGATGCACAACAAGCATTCTACTGTTTTATGTGAACGCGATCAGGGAACCAATGTCCGTGAGCACAAAAAGGAGTAAAGTTAGTTGTGGTATAAGAGAAATTTAAAATTTTGAAAAATAACACATTTCTGAATCTGAAGAATAATCTCAACGCTCCCTCAGTGGTTGGAGCCAAACGAGATGGTATGGTGTGCGCGATTTGGTAAAGTTATTGACAATTGTGGCTGATGTGTTTTGTTATTTCTTCCTTGAAGCTTAGAGTTTCTTTGATGTTGACTAACTGCTCAGGGAGACTGTTCCATTCATTTATTGTTTTTGGGAAATATGACTGGGTATAATAGTCAGTTCTGCCCGTAAGTCTTGTGATGGTTTGGTTGTGGTTTCTTCTAGACGAGATGCGGGTTTGGGTTGGTTGTAAGGATTTTTCCCACTGGTATGGCAATCTGACTGTGGATGATCTTATGCAACATGACTAGTCTATTGATCTTTCGTCTATCTTGAAGTGGTGACCATTCCAATTTATTTAACATATCTGTCACGCTGCTGGTTCTCCGGTAGTCTTTGAAGACAAAACGGGCTCCTCTCCGTTGGATAGTTTCAATTTTATCTATGAGATCGCTGGTGTAGGGGTCCCACACGCTGGAACAGTATTCCAGGTGGGGACGGACAAGAGATTGGAAAGCAGTGGCCCTCAGATCTTTGGGGCATGAATGTAGATTTCTTCTGACAAAACCAAGAACCCTGTTAGCCTTAGCTGTGATGGCATTGACATGATTCGACCATTTGAGGTCACCAGAGATTTCAACACCCAACTAGGTATGAGAGTATGTTTGTTGGAGGGTAGTATTACTGAGTTTGTATGTGTGTTGTTTGGGTTGCCTAGCCCTAGAAACTTTAAGCACGTAGCATTTCTGGGCATTGAACCTCATTTGCCATTTATTTTGCCATGTGGTGAGTGTGTCAAGGTCTTTTTGTAGTTGTTCAGCGTCTATGTCGTTTGTTATCTGTCTGTACATTACGCAGTCGTCTGCAAATAATCGAACTGAGGATGAAATGTTAAGAGGGAGATCGTTGATGTAGAGCAAAAAGAGCAACGGTCCCAACACGGTGCCCTGGGGCACACCGGAGCCCACTAAGACCAAGTCCGAATGCTCTCCATCAAAGACCACCCTCTGTTTACGTTGTGTCAAGAAATGAGAGATCCAAGTGTGTATGTGTCCAGTGATGCCATATTTGTCAAGTTTGTAAAGTAGTATGTTGTGGGGTACGGTGTCGAATGCTTTTGAAAAGTCCATAATTATGATGTCTGTCTGTTTGTTCTTGTTAAGTGAGTGAGCAAAATCGTGTATTGTCTGGAGGAGTTGGGATTCGCATGAATGTTTGGAACGGAAGCCATGTTGTTTGTCAGTGAGGATGTCATGTTCGTCGAGGTGTATCATGATGTGACTATGAAGTATGTGTTCAAGGAGTTTACATGAGATGGATGTCAGTGATACGGGTCAGTAGTTGGAGGCGGTAGTCCGGTCGCTTTTCTTATAGATGATGGAGATGTTAGCAGAACGCCAGTCGTCAGGTAAGTCGCCAGTCTTGATGGTAGAGTCGAAGATGAGGGTAAGTGCAGGTGCCAACTCGTCAGCTGCCAGCTTGAGTATCCTCGCTGGTATGTTGTCCGGTCCAGAGGCTTTTTTCTCGTCTATCTCTCTCAGCAACTTCGCGACTCCTTCCACAGAAATATTTAATTCCTGGATAGGTGGAAACTTGAAAATGTTGGGGTCCTTAAGTTGCGATATTGGATCTTCCTTCGTGAAAACCGATTCGAATTGGCGGTTAAGTATCCCTGCCTTCATCTTACTGTCAGAGTGCAGTTTGCCGTTTTCCTTAAGGCTCTGGACCCCTGTAAAATCCCGTTTTAGGCGCTTGATAAATCCCCAGAATTGTTTTGAAGATTCAAGACAGGAGTTCCTTACGAAGTTCCAATAAGATTTCTTTGTTGCTTTCTGAATGGATTTCCTTATTAGTCTAAACTTCTCCCAATCGTTGTCGTCCTGTGTAGTGCGTGCTTTGTTGTATGCACGTTGCTTTCTACGCAATGAACTCCTAATTGGCCTTGTTATCCAGGGCGTGAGATGTTTCTTGCTGATAACCTTGGTTGGGATGTTGTTGTCCATCGCCTCGTGGATTCCCGCTTTGAACTCGTTCCAAAGATTACTAGTAGAGAAAGAATCGTTATTTCTATGGATCATGTTGTCACTAAGATGTTTCAAGTCCTGTTTCAGTTTTCCAATGTCAGCCTTGTGGTATTGGAAGACTTTTCTTGGTTTGGGTTTATTCATCTTCGGTTTGGTGGCCATGTCAATAATGGGAATACCGTCGTGGTCACTTACACCCGGCGTAACGATGGATTGTTGGACAAGTAAAGGATTCGTAGTCAGGAACAAATCAAGGATGTTCTTCTTTCTGGTAGGTGTAGTTACCATCTGTTCGA